>JBAKBP010022010.1:0-39637 GCA_037953745.1 Lithodes maja
GTATATTTGGCAGATATATGAGATTGATTGAGCACGGTTTGTATATTTGGCAGATATATGAGATTGATTGAGCACGGTTGTATATTTGGCAGATATATGAGATTGATTGAGCACGGTTGTATATTTGGCAGTATATGAGATTGATTGAGCACGGTTGTATATTTGGCAGATAATGAGATTGATTGAGCACGGTTGTATATTTGGCAGATATATGAGATTGATTGAGCACGGTTGTATATTTGGCAGATATATGAGATTGATTGAGCACGGTTGTATATTTGGCAGATATATGAGATTGATTGAGCACGGTTGTTATTTTGTGATTAACCCGGGAGCTGCGGGAAGACTCTTAAGAGTTCCCCCGGCGGACTGCGGGAAGACTCTCCTGAGTAAGTAAATTAAAAATCAACTTTTGACATCGAAAAAAAAAAAAATATTATTTTTATTTTTTTATTTTTTTATTTTTGTTTGGCCCCTGGGCCATGCAAAATCTCAGTCCTCTACCTCCCCTCCTTCCCCACTTTCCTCCTATCCCTCAGTTATCACCTATTTTCCCTATTATTCCCTTATTCTGAGGTATATTTTCGTGCTAACATTAGCGAGTTGCAAGCAGGGTGTTGTCATCACTGATGGCAATCGAGTGCAAGAGAGAGAGAGAGAGTATCGATCGACTGTGTCGCAGTGGCCTTGGGGGAAAATTGGTGGGAAGGTAGCTTGCCTCACCCATACATTATACAACTCGCGGGCTATATCTCCGATTTTGACCATCCAAACGCTGTTTCACTCGTTTTATTGTTGTTTCAGGTAATACCTTTATAATCAACCCATAATAGGCGCATATGGATAATTATTAATGCTATTAATGGTACAATGAATATTTTAGTGACGGAAACACCTCAAATACGTCAGCACAGGGGGAGGTTTTCAATTACCCCCGTGCGCACTCAGAGGTTAAGAACAATAGCAAAATTTACAATTATTGTACTTGTAATTATAGATCAGGAATATTATATAAACTTTAACTTGCTCGCTCCTCTCACAATGGGTTTACCAGCAATACCCCTCACTTTAACTTGCTCGCTCCTCTCACAATGGTTTACCAGCAATACCCCTCACTTTAACTTGCTCGCTCCTCTCACAATGGTTTACCAGCAATACCCCTCACTTTAACTTGCTCGCTCCTCTCACAATGGTTTACCAGCAATACCCCTCACTTTAACTTGCTCGCTCCTCTCACAATGGTTTACCAGCAATACCCCTCACTTTAACTTGCTCGCTCCTCTCACAATGGTTTACAGCAATACCCCCTCACTTTAACTTGCTCGCTCCTCTCACAATGGTTTACCAGCAACACCCCTCACTTAACTTGCTCGCTCCTCTCACAATGGTTTACCAGCAACACCCCTCACTTTAACTTGCTCGCTCCTCTCACAATGGTTTACCAGCAACACCCCTCACTTTAACTTGCTCGCTCCTCTCACAATGGTTTACCAGCAACACCCTCACTTTAACTTGCTCGCTCCTCTCACAATGGTTTACCAGCAATACCCCCTCACTTTAACTTGCTCGCTCCTCTCACAATGGTTTACCAGCAATACCCTCACTTTAACTTGCTCGCTCCTCTCACAATGGTTTACCAGCAATACCCCTCACTTTAACTTGCTCGCTCCTCTCACAATGGTTTACCAGCAATACCCCTCACTTTAACTTGCTCGCTCCTCTCACTATGGTTTACCAGCAATACCCCTCACTTTAACTTGCTCGCTCCTCTCACAATGGTTTACCAGCAATACCCCTCACTTTAACTTGCTCGCTCCTCTCACAATGGTTTACCAGCAATACCCCTCACTTTAACTTGCTCGCTCCTCTCACAATGGTTTACCAGCAATACCCCTCACTTTAACTTGCTCGCTCCTCTCACAATGGTTTACCAGCAACACCCCTCACTTTAACTTGCTCGCTCCTCTCACAATGGTTTACCAGCAATATCCCTCACTTTAACTTGCTCGCTCCTCTCACAATGGTTTACCAGCAACACCCCTCACTTTAACTGCTCGCTCCTCTCACAATGGTTTACCAGCAATACCCCTCACTTTAACTTGCTCGCTCCTCTCACAATGGTTTACCAGCAATACCCCTCACTTTAACTTGCTCGCTCCTCTCACAATGGTTTACCAGCAACACCCCTCACTTTAACTTGCTCGCTCCTCTCACAATGGTTTACCAGCAATACCCCTCACTTTAACTTGCTCGCTCCTCTCAAAATGGTTTACCAGCAATACCCCTCACTTTAACTTGCTCGCTCCTCTCACAATGGTTTTACCAGCAATCCCCTCACTTTAACTTGCTCGCTCCTCTCACAATGGTTTACCAGCAATACCCCTCACTTTAACCCTTCCTACCCGGGCTGCCTTAGGTAAGGACAGCGCGGCTGAAGGGGCCGCAACCCGGTATGCCTTATGTAGAGGCATTTGCTTGAAAGCGTGCTTTAAATTTCGCGCGGGCAAATTTTACTTTGCGGGGGCGATCGTAGCTCCACCAAGCCTCAACTACCACGCTTATCAGTTCCTACGTTGCCGCCATTGAGAGCTACAGCAAAAAAATGAATTCCGACGCGTCCGATACTGTGCAATCTCCCGCGCGTCCCAGTGCTACCCGCTTGCAACATCTACACCTCTGCCAACCGAGAAGAAAAGGAAAGTAAGGAAAGTGAAACGTTTGCTAAGTGACAGTGCAATACACTGTGCACTTTTCAACCAGGATTTGAGCAGTGGTGAAAGCTCTGTGGACAAAAACCTCTATATTCAGAGTAGAAGTGGGAGCGAAATTGACGATTTTGTAGGATTTGGTGCTGATGACAATGTTGATTTATTTGAGGGGGGTGATAGTAGTGATGATCCTGATGTGGAAGTGGTGGAGGAAGGTGCTATTGAAGTACCAAGTGTGCTAGAGCCAACCCCTTCGCCTAGTTTCGTAGGTCCGGGTAGGCCTAGCCCTAGCCCTACGCCAGGACCTTCCCCTTTGCCTGCCCGTACGCCCTTGAAAGTGGGTAAATACTTCTATAAACAGTCTTTAGTGAAAAGTGCAGCCAAGAAAGCACGCAGGGATGCAGAAAAAGTGAGGGAAGGCGTAGATAGTGAGAGTGACACCGACCCAGGCCTAGCAACCACCCGCATTCCTTTATCACGACGCCTCGACCCGGGACGCCGGGAGGGCCACCCACAGCCCTCAGCTTCATCTGTCCCTCAAGATGACCAAAGGGCCTCTACAAGTGCGCCATTGGCCTCCCGCAGTGTGTCACCACAGGCCCCACATCGTAGGTCATTATTTCCTGCGGAAAAGTCCCCGGCTAGCCGCAAAAGGAGCCCAACTCCCGAGGCCGAGGCTCCCATTGCTCAACCTCCCGCAGCCCCACGCCGCCGACGCCCGGTCTATTCTTCACCAGAGTTGACTCCTGAAGAGGCTGCTGACGACCCCGACATTGCCCCAGATGACCTGACGTCGCCTGAGGAAGAGGAAAACGAAGAGGAAGAGGAAGAGCGAGTCCCGACAAGAAGAGTCAAAGGACCTCGAGGTCGTGGACGTGGTCGGCCTGCCGACGCCGCTGCCCCTGGGCTTGGGCGTGCAGGGCGTCCGCCTGGGCATCCGCATGGCCAAGGGCGTGTGCCAGGGCGTCCAGGGCGTGTGCCTGCTGCAACTCCACGTCCTCGTCCTCGACCTGCTGAAATGTTTGTGTGGTCAGATGGGGCGGATTTTGTGCCAGATTTTCCTGCCTTTGACGAGGTACAACAGGGTTCTGGGGTGTCACCAGCATATCCCTGTGGCCCAAATGCCACCCCCAGTGAACTTTTCTGTGGCTTCTACGACAATGAAGTCATGGAATACCTTGTCAAAGAGACAAATCACCACCAGGCTATATGTTCAAACTTTCTTGGCAGGAAGACAAGTGCAAAGATGGTGGCATGGAGAGCTCTCACTGTGGCAGAATTATATGTGTTCTTGGCACTCACAATGCTGATGACACACATAAAGAAGCACGTTCTGGCCGACTACTGGATAACTGGCGACCTCACAACGACTCCAGCATTTGGCAAATTCATGTCAAGGGATAGGTACTTCGACATCCTCTCATATTTCCACCTGACAAATAACATGCATGTCCACGAGCCCGACACACTCTGGAAGATCAGGCAACTGTATGACATGATACGTCATCGGTTTTCCACCTACCTGATTCCATTTCAGAAGCTGTGCATCGACGAGTCTCTGGTCCTGTTCCGTGGTAGGCTGCACTTCCGACAGTATATCCCGTCAAAGAGACACCGCTTCGGCATCAAGCTCTTCGTCCTCTGCGACTGCAAGACGGGATATGTGCTCGACTTTATAGTCTACAGCGGCAAGGGTGGTGAAGTCCAGATTGACCCCCTCATTGGTTTTGGCGGCGCTGTGGTAAAGAGGATGATGGAGAGGTACTTCCATGACAACCACGTCCTCTATACTGACAATTATTACACGTCGCCTATCCTCGCCAAGTACCTCCATGACCGCAAGACCGGAACTGTCGGCACAGTGAAGGGGAAGAGGAAGGGCATGCCAGCCTACCCAACCAAAACGAAGAAGACGGACATATTCCATAAGAAGAGTGGCCCCATCCTCTCCATCCACTGGCATGACCAGCGTAAGGTCAACCTCCTCACCACATGCCACAAAGCAGAGATGGTCCCCACAGGGAAGGTGGACCGAAAAACTAAGAACCCTATCACAAAACCAGCTGCTGTTCTGGACTACAACCTGAACATGCGCCTCGTCGACAAGTCCGACATGCAGATGGGCTTCATAGACTGCCTGCGAACATCTTGCAGGTGGTACAAGAAGTTTGTCCTGCATACAGTAGATATGTCTGTCCTCAACGCGTACAACATCTACCGTTTGAGGTGTCCAGTCATCAAGTACAAGAGCCTGCGGACCTTCCAAAAGCAGCTGATACATGAGCTCCTGGTAAAACATGCGGGTACACCAGGGAGGCCACTACAAGGACCAGGCATGATGGACAGAATAGGGTGTGCCGACTTCATCAGAAAGCACCAGCTCGTCGCCCTTCCTTTCCAGGGTCCTAACAGCCGAATAAGGATGCAGAAGAGGTGCTATGTGTGCACCCGCACAACTCGACGACCAAGCAAACCCACAAAAACCACTTGGCAATGCCTCGAGTGTCAGGTGGGACTGTGTGCCGGCACCTGCTTCAATGATTTCCACACTCTGGCAAACTATTGAAGTGTAAGTGACAGTGATAGTGACACTCAATAATAATAATATAACTAAGTATAAGTGAAAGAGACACATAAGTAATAATAAGTGCCTTCAGAACAATATGAACAAGTGAAAGTGACACTAAAATATATATTCCTAACAATAAAGAAGTGAAAATTACACTATCAATTACCATAGTCCAGTATAAATAATCATAACTACTATAATAATGACTATAAAACTAAGTCTAAGTGAAAGAGACACACATAAGTAATAATAAGTGCCTTCAGAACAATATGAACAAGTGAAAGTGACACTAAAATATATATTCCTAACAATAAAGAAGTGAAAATGACTATCAATTACCATAGTCCTGTATAAATAATCATAACTACTATAATAATAACAATAAAACTTAAGTATAAGTGACAGAGACACAAATTACTTCAGAAAAATATATTTATTGAGTGAAAATATCATAATAACAATAATATATGGCATAATAAACAATAAAACACTAAAAAATCGCTTCCCGCCATAATTCAAGGTAGAGCGACGAGTCAAAACGTTCGTCGTAGCCTGGGCCGCGGGTGAGCGTTCGGACGCGGCGAGGTAAATACGCGGCAAAAGTTACCTCCACTTCCATCACCATAACTCCTGAACTACTTGAGCTAAAATGCTCTACTCAACGCCATTCTACACGGGAAGGTAAGGCGCCCATTTTGACATCTGTTTGATTATTGTAGGTAGTATATTAAGCGAGATTAGCCTTAGTTTACTTTTGTTGTGTTTTCAGCCAGATCGCCCGGATACAGCCTCCGTCCTTAACAAAGGCTGCCCGGGTAGGAAGGGTTAACTTGCTCGCTCCTCTCACAATGGTTTACCAGCAATACCCCTCACTTTAACTTGCTCGCTCCTCTCACAATGGTTTACCAGCAATACCCCTCACTTTTGAGTACGTTAATGGTACCGTGGTTATATTTGTTGGGTGTATTTATATATTCATTTAGTTTTATGTTTCCTCGTTAGACCTTCATCAAGCTTTAAAAAACACTCCCTAGACCTTCAAAAAACATTTTTACAATGTCCCGGACGGTTTTTCTTAAAGTTACAGACTCGCTATCGCTTGCCAGGAAAACATCGACACTTAAATGGCACGAATGGTCTTCATATTGATATAAAAATGGGACGAAATATATATAATCGACAAACTAATGGGGCGAACGTCGTAAACACTGAAAACTAATGGGGTTATACATAAGGAAGAAGGAAGCCCAGAAAAACAAGCCATATCCCCCTTAATACGGTGAGAGAGTGATGGGCTTAGAGACTGTTATATATGAAATATCTAGGGGAGGATGTTGTTGTTGTTGTTGTTGTTGTTGTTGTTGTTGTTGTTGTTGTTGTGTGAGCTTAAGGGGGGATGGGCCGGTTTTCTGGTACCCCTTCTCCCTCGTGCTTAGCCCCATTGGTTTTTATATGTTATGACGTTCGGCCCATTAGTTTTGCGATTTTAAGACTTTGTGCCCCATTTCTTTGTCAATATAAATTAAGACCGTTCGTGCCATTTACGTGTTTATTTGTTCCTGGCGAGTGATAACGAGCCTGTAATTTTAATAGTAACGGGCCTTCGGCCGGGACATTTGTTTTTACCGAAAAATGTACACATTTATCAACTCTCCGAAGCAGTGATATCGTGCACACAGATCCCGCCCGCATACTGTGCATCACCAGTCAGCTTGTCTGTCGTCGTCGTCCGTCTGTCTGTCTGGAAACTCCTCCTAGACCGTTCAATGGATGTTTACCAAATTTCACAAGTATATCCACTTGGTCAATGCGAAGGTAAGTCAAAAAATATTTGTCCATTTAACTTAAAGGTTAAGGTAAAAAAGGTCAAGGTTTAAAATAAGGTCAATATTTCATATGTTTTGGTTTGTACTGAAATGTCTTCCTTTTCACTGTACAAGTTACTGCTAACCATGATATCGTATTGACCAGATTTTAGGTAAATATTCTAAAGGGTAAGGTCAAAGGTCAAGGTCAAAGGACAAAATAACTTGTCCACTAGTATTTCTTATTACAACTGTTAGATTCTCACTAGGCTTACCATGTATATTCGGAATACCTAGGCCAAGGTCATATAAGAAACTATACAATTCCATATGAAAGGTCAAGGTCAAATAAAAGATCAATATGCTATTTTCTTTACTGTTCATGCAAACTTCACAAAATTTGGTGAGATAGTTGCAATTTAAATGAAAAGGAAAATAATACATTTTGAAACATATCATAAAGGTCAAGATAAAGGTCAAAGGTCAAGGTCAACTATTATATTAATATATATGAAACTAACTGATGGGTTTGAATGAAGTTAGGCATGCTTATTTGATTTTCATGGGCAATGACAATGCAAATAAAAATGTACTCTTACATAAAGGTTGAGGTCAAAGGTCAACTTTGATTATTTATTTAAAAACAAATTACTCACATTTTGGAAAACTGGCTGTATTAGTTGTTTATTACTTAAATATACTGTATATATCAAATTTCACATAAATATTGTAATAGTTAGGGTCAAAGGTCAAGGTCAAAACAAGACTGTCATTCTTCCTAAACTCCTAGACTGTTTAATGTATTGTCACCAAATTGTACAGGCAAATTCAGATGGTCAATGCAACGACCATCAAGATATATGTATTTTATTTTTAGTTAAAGGTCAAAGATCAAGGTCAGCTATTCTTTTAATACCTCTGGAACTAGTTGATGATCTTAAACCCTTCTGCACTGGCGACGTCTTTCGAATTTTCTTCTAGCCATATTTAGACGATTTTGTGCAGTTTAAGAAGGATCTGTGGTAGTAAAAAGGGTCAAGTGAGACAGTTCGAAGCCTGATAATTGTTGGAATCCATTTCTAAACTGACTAAAATCGTCTAATAGTGAACAGAATAAAGTTAAAAGTACGACACCGGTAATGAACGAGTTAATGAAGTTTGGCATGTTTTTTTTTCCAGGATTACATTAATGCAAGCAAAAAATATAATCCTACACAAACACAAAGGCCAAGGTCGCAGGTCAAAGTCAAAAGTCAACATTCATCATAAAAAATACTCACATTTTGATAAGCTGACTGTTAGTTGCATTTTACAAAAATAACATATACAGTATATCGATGTCATTTAAATATTCTAATACTTAAGGTCAAAGGTCAAGGTCAAAGATCAAAAGAAGAGTATTAATCATGTTTCCCAAACTTTTCCTAGACTTTTTAACCCTTTCTGTACTGACGACGTTTTTTTGTAGCTATAATTATACGATTTTGTTGAGCTTAAAAACGATCTGTGGTGGAAAAAGGTTTAATTAGGATAGTTGAACGCCTGCTTATTAAACTGAATAAATTTGTCTATTATTATCCGGTATATAATGAAAAGGACAGAACTGGTACTGAACGGGTAAATGTATCGTCACCAAATTTTGCAGGCAAATTCGGTTGGTCAATTGTCGCCTCCCCGTCGGGGGCGAGTTGTTTTCGGGGCGAATCCCTCCAGTATTCATGGTGATATTATTATTGATGATGGTGATAGTAGTAGTGATGCTGGTGATAGTACTGATGATGACAGTAGCCTAGATGATAGTAACAGCAGGGATGATGGTGATAGCAATGATGATGGTGATAATAGTAGTGATGATGTTGATACTTGTAGTGATAATAATTATGATTTTAGGTCCAAAATATGGTTTTACACAAACTATGGTTTTAAACCCCCCCCCCCCCCCCCCCCCCACACACACACACACTAAGAACGCATTCGTTCTGGGGGCGAAAACATCTTGCTACGTATTTGCTAGGTTAAGTTAGTTTAGTTGGCATTAGAAGTGATGGTAGTAATAGTGGGATTGATGGTGATAGTAGTGATGATGGTGATAATAGTAGAGATGGTGGTTGTAGTTGTATTGATGATGATGACAGTAGTGATTATGACAGTAGTAGATATGATGGTGACAGTACTAGTAGTAGTGATGATGGTCATAATAGTAGTGATGATGGTGACAAGTAATGATGATAGTTGTAGTTATAATAATGACAGTAGTGATGATGGAAGTGACAATGGTGTGAGTATTAGTGATGATGGTGAGTATTAGTGATAATGGTGAAAGTTGTAGTGATGATGACAATAGTTGTGATGATGAAGATCATAGTAATGGTGATGATGGCAGTAGTAGTGATGATGGTGACAGTAGGATACATGATGGTAATACTTGTGACAGTAGTAATGATGATGGTTATAGTAGTAGTGATGATGTTAACAGTAGTAATGATGATTGTAAGATGGTGGTGATGATAGTAGTAATGATTGTTGATAGTTGTAGTATCAATGATGATAGTTATTAAGATGGTAGTGACAATGGTGACAGTAGTAGTGATGATGGTGAGAGTAGTAGTGATGATTGTAATTGTAGTAGTGATTATCATAGTAATGGTGATGATGACAGTAGTCGTGATGATTGTGGCAGTTGTAGTGATGATGGAAGTAGTAGTGATGATGGTGATTGTGATTGATGATGGTTTTAGTAGTGATGATGGTAACCCATCGCAGAGTTGGGTATGCCGTTTTGATTTTTGTCAAAACGGCACGTCTACTTTATTATTAGTGTTGTTATTTCTTGGGAAAACCTAATGTTGATGTACAGCAAGCCGCGTAGATGATATATTTAATTAGTTAGGTAGTAACACTTGTTTCTGTGTAACATTATACTTTATTGATACAATGTCACGTGTGGATGGTATTGATAGAATATAATACACATTTTATATCATGAATTTAATATAATTATAGTGTACTAATTATAAAAATATATAAATCAAATTAATATGTTAATTTCATCTACCTACATACCTTCTTTGTTCAATATAATGATCTATTAAGTCACCCTGCAATTGACAAAATAATATAAAATAAAGCAGTAAAATGGACGACGGCCTCCTTGCATAATTTTAACCAAAAAAATTATTTATGGTGAAATATCGAAAAATACATAGTTTGGCTGTTACAGTACATTTACGATGTTGCATCAATAAAGGTGAAAGGTGAAGTGAAACCCACATAGATTTGTTACTACTTTATTCACTGATCTCGACAGTGCACTACTTATCTTTGCTACAAGCTAAAGAACATGTTCAAAGTGCTCCCCATGTGCCTGTAAGCAAGCCATGTCAAATTGAAGCTGTTTGTGTATCTGCAACACGCTCTACTCCTGTACTGAAAACGTCTGATAGATGTCCACAGACACCTAGGTGGGTTTCCCTTCACCTTTCGCCCTCGTTAATACAATATCATAAATGTATTGTAACAGCCAAATTATGTATAATTCGGAAGTTTACCATAGAGATATTTCAGGTTAAAATTATTCAAGGAGGCCGTCCTCCAATTTACTGCATGGAATGCTGAATCACCTTGTATATAATTATGTGTGTGTGTACACAGAATCAGTAATATTTACTGTAGGGAACATATACCAGTATTGTAGTAGCTGAAGA
Source organism: Lithodes maja (assembly GCA_037953745.1). Taxonomy (NCBI): domain Eukaryota; kingdom Metazoa; phylum Arthropoda; class Malacostraca; order Decapoda; family Lithodidae; genus Lithodes; species Lithodes maja. The sequence goes on from JBAKBP010022010.1 coordinate 10,787, forward strand.
TTGTGAACATTTAGAGAAATGTTGGACACATGTATATTGTATATAGAGAAACTAATACAGGAATTGATTTGAAACTCGGTGAAATATTATTTTTTGTTTCCACTATTATTATTAATTTTCTGATGTCTTCATCCTGTTGTCAATATGTTTACATGCAATAGATATATTATGCATTGGCTTTCTTGTATACCTACACTCTCGTACTTTCATTTCACAACAAAATATGAAAATGTCTGTTGAATTCACTGTCTTGCTGTATCTAGCTATCTCTGGAAGGATGCTTTCCTTTGGTAGCTGTGTTCGTCCTTTTAACATTACCATATGACATGTTAATATGTTACAGCATATGATTACTTTTTGATAATAAAAATCCAATCATTTTTATCCTGGCTCAGTAAATCGATGTTTCTGTTAAATCTAGGTCTGAACCCAGCCAGAGAAAAACAGTGGGATTACTTAAACATTCAATCTGTAATACCATTTAATTAACTAGGGTCAGAAAATTTCCATATGAGTTTTGTTTTCAGATGAAATATTTGTGCGCTCTAATATTCTACTCTATATAAATGGCATTAGTGACGTAGGCTTAGGTGTGTGTGTGTGTGTGTGTGTGTGTGCGCTCGCGCACTGATATATTGGAACTAAACCGTACTGTTCTCTTTAATGCATTTAGTGAATCACAACAGACACATTTAATGAGTGCTACTTTCTACATAATTATGCCAACTACTGAAAGAGAGAGAGATAGAGTGATTGATAACAAACAGAGAGAGAGAGAGAGAGTGATGCTGTTCATACTTTTATTTCCAACAGTATTGGACAGTCTAAATTTAAGTGTAATCTTAAGTAATAAGTTTGCAGGAATAAGAATAATAATAATATGATTTAGTATAAATGGGAAGGATATTGAATTATGTTCTGTATTAGATATTAACCTCTGAAGTGCGCACGGGGGTAAATGAAAACCTCCCCCTGTGCTGACGTATTTGAGGTTTTTCGTCACTAAAATATTCATTGTACCATTAATAGCATTAATAATTATCCATATGCGCCTATTATGGGTTGATTATAAAGGTATTAACCTGAAACAACAATAAAACGAGTGAAAACAGCGTTTGGATGGTCAAAATCGGAGATATAGCCCGCGAGTTGTATAATGTATGGGTGAGGCAAACTCCTTTCCCGCCAATTTCCCCCAAGGCCACTGAGACACAGTCGATCGATACTCTCTCTCTCTCTCTTGCACTCGATGGCCATCAGTGATGACAACACCCTGCTTGCAACTCGCTAATGTTAGCACGAAAATATACCTCAGAATAAGGGAATAATAGGGAAAATAGGTGATAACTGAGGAATAGGAGGAAAGTGGGGAAGGAGGGGAGGTAGAGGACTGAGATTTTGCATGGCCCAGGGGCCAAAAAAAAAAATAAAAATAAAAAAAAAAAAATAAAAAAAAAAAAAAATTTCGATGTAAAAAGTTGATTTTTAGTTTTACTTACTCCAGAGAGTCTTCCCGCAGTCCGCCGGCCGAACTCTAAAGAGTCTTCCCGCAGTTCCCGGGTTAAGTAGTAATATGCAATTCCTATAGACTTAGGTAATTATAAGGGGGTCGATATTTACCGACCGATTAGCGCATGCGCAGAAAAGTGAGGCTCCCGCAAATTTGACTGGGAACTCTCACTTGCTCTCCAACTACCACCGCCGACAGTACAATTTTCCCTTGTTATCATCTCATTCCATTACCCCGTTAGAACTAACCTCAGCGTAGATTCCCATCAATTCACCTATCATCTATTATCCTCCTAGTTATCATTTAAGTCTTGAGGCCCTCTTTTGTCATTAACTATTAATTAATTTCCTCCTTATTTATCATTCGTTTCACCAACTCTTCCGCCAACCTGTTGCCTTGTTTCCACTCCACAATAATCTAACCCGTCGCCTACGATCCAGCTACCAGGTAATATACTATTGTGTGGTGTTCTTTAACCCGGGAGCTGCGGGAAGACTCTTAAGAGTTCCCCCGGCGGACTGCGGGAAGACTCTCTGGAGTAACGCTTTTGAACGCGTACCAAAACCGCGCGTTAATAGTCAGACGGCTGAAAATTGGTGTGGATATAGTACTACGTGTCAACTCTCGATACCACCCCGCCAAACGCTCTCCCCGCACTCGTGCAAGCACCACCGCGCCAGTAACCAAGCACTAGTCATGGAGCCCACACGTCCCTCACGCTCGCTCCCTGATGACACAACCAGCCCTTCTTCTGGTGGTGTTAGCCGCCGTGGAAGGCAGAGGGTGGCTGCCAAAGACCCTAGCTACCAGTATGACACGCCGTACAGCTCGGAGGACGAAACACCAGCACCCAAAGCACGGAAAACACGTGCAAGCAGGGCAATGGCACAGAGGTCATTGGTCTTTCGTGACACTGCCACCACGACCCAGGCCACTGCAACAACCACTACCACCACCACTACCACCACTGCCACCCCTGCCACCCCTGCCACCGGTACCAGCGACGCAGGAGGCCGCCCTAGGGCTGCAGAACCTGCGGGGGCAGGAAAAATTAAAGGCACGGGCGTAGGGAAAAGATCCCGTACGCCAGCCACAGTGCCCCTACCACCACCACCACCACCACCAGCCGCCGCCCCTGGCCCGGCTGCCGCCGCCGCCCCTGGCCCGACTGCCGCTGCCGCCCCTGCTGCCCCTGCCAGCGACGCAGGAGGCCGCCCTAGGGCTGCAAAACCTGCGGGGGCAGGAAAAATTAAAGGCACGGGCGTAGGGAAAAGATCCCGTACGCCAGCCACAGTGCCCCTACCACCACTACCACCACCAGCCGCCGCCCCTGGCCCGGCTGCCGCTGCCGCCCCTGCTGCCCCTGCCGCCCCTGCTGCCCCTGCCGCCCCTGCCCAAGGAACAGGGAAGGGGAGGGGGAAGGGGAAGGGGAAAGGGAGAGGGAAAGCGACTGCTGGCCCTGCTTTCCCTGGTGGCCCTGCTGCCCCTGCCACCCCTGCCGCCCCTGCCGCCCCTGCCCAAGGAACAGAGAGAAGGGCGACAGGCACCACCATCATCTTCCCATCAAGGCCACGCACCACTGCTGCCCCTGCCGCCGCCTCTGCCGCCGCCCCTACCGCCGCCCCTACCGCCGCCCCTACCGCCACCTCTGCTGTCCCTGTCCATCAGACACCCTCGCGTGGCAAAATTACCCGGAAAACTCTGACACCATCCAAATATGCCGCCCTGCTGTTTGATGGTGATTTACAGGACATTGGCAGTCAAGGTTTTGACGACGAAGACCAAGCACGGGACCAAGGGTGGGGGGATTTGGGAGTGGACAGTGGGAGTGAGTCGGACGACGGCGACGAAAACGAGGAAGGTCATCGTCTGTCCAGTGAAGAGGAGGGTGATGATGATCATGTGCTGTATCGCGACCATGGAAGCGATATTTCAGACGATGAAGCAGACGCAGACGACATTCCGATCCCTGGCTTGCCTACGTTCGATTGGTCTGACGGGGTCAATTTTGTACCTGACGTGCCCCAGTTCAATCCTGGGACGTCAGGTACAACTGACGACTGGCCCTGTGACGAGCACGCGAACGAAAGCGACTTCTTCCTCGCTTTTTTCGATTTTGAGGTAATGACGTTCATCGTTGCCCAAACAAACGCCTACTACAGGTGGGTGTTTGGCCGATTGGACGTCCTTTCTCCAAAAGCGAGAATACGAGGCTGGGTGGATACGACTGTTGAAGAATTTATGACGTTCTTTGCCTTGTTGTTCCTCATGCCTCTCATCAAGAAGCATGTGTTGCAACACTACTGGAAGCACGACCCTCTCATCGCCACCCCAACTTTCAATAAGTTCATGACTCGTGACAGATTTTTGTTGCTGCTAAGATTTATGCACTTTGCAGACAACGAAAATCCTAACAGGATTGACAGGATATGGAAAGTTCGGACTGTGTTCACCATGTTGTTGGAGAGGTTTAGGAAATACTTTTACCCCTTCCTCAATTTGGTGATTGACGAGTCGCTCGTGCTCTTCAAAGGACGTCTTGTGTTCAAACAGTATATCCCCTTGAAAAGGCATAGGTTCGGAATCAAGCTCTTCGTTTTGTGTGACTGCGAAACTGGAATAGTGCTTGACATGATCGTGTACACAGGCACTGACATTGACATCCCGAAAGCCGCTGCCAATGACCCCATGGGCATGTCAGGTGCCATCGTCAGGAAAATGTTGGCACCTTACCTGGGCAAAGGCCACATCATCTACACTGACAACTGGTATACTTCTCCTGCTCTCTGCCAGTTTCTTCATGACAACCAAACGGGGTCATGTGGGACTGTCAGAAAGACAAGAAAGTTTATGCCAAAATTCACAGGTGATGTCATTCCTCTCACAGATGCCTCCTCCAGTGACACACCTTCAGAAGACGACCTGGCCCAGGAACACCGCGAGAGGCATGTTCGAAGAAGGCGACGAAAGGGGCAGAAGTACAAGCAGCTCGAAAAGTGTGGGAAAGTGATAGCCCTGAAGTGGAAGGACAAGCGAGACGTCCACCTGCTTTCCACCGTCCACACAGGTGCCCAGGTGGATTCTGGCAAAATCCACTACAGAACCAGGAAGACCATCTACAAGCCCGACATGGTAGTGGACTACACTAAGAACATGCGCCTGGTGGACAAGTCTGACTGTCAGCTGTCAGGCGTTGAGTGTCTGAGGAAGACTGTGAAGTGGTATCACAAGCTCTTCCTCCACCTAGTTGATATCACGATGCTCAACGCCTACAACTTGTGGTTGGTAAAGAAGGATATGTCCCCAAACCAGAAGCTGAAATTCCGGGAGTTCGTGTACAACGTCTCATACCAACTCCTGGAGAAGTATGGCACCACCACTCAGAGACGTACGGCATGGCGTGGGGATCACGTTCCTGACCGAGTGCAGGTGGGTGTCCAAAGACACTACCTGATCAGCACCGAGGTGATTGGCACTCGTCACAGGCAGGTGCAGTGCGTCGTCTGCAGCTCCAGTGTCAGGAAACCCCATGTCCCAAAAAGAGTCACCTCAATGTGCGCAGAGTGCAAAGTTGCACTCTGCATGGGCGAGTGCTTCAGGGACTACCACACCTTCAAAAAAATTTGAGTGTCGCCCTGCCCCGCCCTGCCCTGCACTGCCCTGCACTGCCCTGCCCTGCCCTGCCCTGCCCTGCCCTGGACTCGCCCCCTGCTCAGCCCTGCCCTGGACTCGCCCCCTGCTCAGCCCTGCCCTGGACTCGCCCCCTGCTCAGCCTTGCCCTGGACTCGCCCCCTGCTCAGCCCTGCCCTGGACTCGCCCCCTGCTCAGCCCTGTCCTGGACTCGCGCCCTACCTTACCTGACCTGACCTAATTGATCACGCTACCTCATAATGTAACATATATATTATATAATGTATAAGTTCCAAAGATGTCCCTGTGATATAGCTTTTACATTATATAATTGTATGTTTCATTATTTAGTTTATAAGTTTCAAATATTTACATGTTATATGCCTTATTTTTTTATTATATCAATATATATGTTTGTTATTAGTCAAAGTCATGTGTATATAATTATTTTCTTACCTCAAATGAATTGTACAAAAATAAATATGTTTCAACAAATCCTGTCAAACCTACTAAGATAATAAAATAAAACAATAATAAAAAAAAAAACACAAGGTCATGTCATTGTATTCTTACAATATGATATATTCTATGAATATTTCATATTTATTGAATACAATGGCATGATCTTGTAAAAAAAAAATTTTATCAAAAATGTTCTAGACAATATAAAACCTTCCCCATAACCCCCTCCTGGATTCGATCCCACAACCCTAGCACACTTTGAGTTTTCCAGTCCGCAACCTTACCAACCATGCCACAGGAGCTCATACCAAATATCACTCAAAACTTCGTGTCTACAATCGAAATGACAATATACAAAAAAAAATGAATTATCCCACCAATTTACGTTTGTAAATTGATGGGATTATCAATTATATCATGCCAAGGTTTATGAAAGTTTGTCTCTGTCAAGAATTAGTAATTATATAACTTTATTCTGTCCAAAAATTGCCAAAACATTCAGCAAAATTGCCCCTCTCAGTGCGACTCCACTCATTTTCACACGGTCAAGCGGTGACCCTTGCCGCTCCCTTTAGGCCCTACTACACCAGCCACAGCAGCTCTGTCTGGGAACAAAATTTGTATAAATACAATAATGGATAAAATACTCTTCACAAATACATTTGTATTGTATAATATTGTAAATAAAAAAGAATAATAACTGTGTGGGTGTCGTAAATTGCTCAACCAGCTTTCTTATGTCTCGCCTACGCGCGTATATTGGATTATACATAGTCATGACTGTCATACAAATAATTGCAGTAGGTCTCGAATGTACATTTAGATTGCATATTACTTGGAAATAAATAAGTAAACGTTTCTCTGGTGGCAATCTACCCTTTCGCAAGTGTAAGGAGACACCATTCTATATTTAGCCCTTTATCGCAAAAGGCAATCTGCACGTGTTTACTGACCACCGTCGCTGGTGCTCTATAATATAGTAGTTTATTGACAGTCAATGGCCTACATGTTTCTGTGGTACTTCACATGTGTCTAAAATGCAATGTCTGCTTGCATAAAAATGCAATTCTGAAGTCCATTTATACGTACAACATACGCATGTCTCAGTTTCTATCTATCTCTCTCTCTCTCTCTCTCCATTCCTGACTCATGTTATTGTAAAACTCTTGGTGGCAAGAAACACCAGACACCTGGAAGACAAGGTTCAAAATCCCAAGCATCCATACGCCTCGAGCGCCTTCACACTTGTCACACAGCTGGTTATCTATCTAGAGATCTGCCTGCCTTCCTTCTCTTGACGACACACTCACTCCCTCCCTGCACCCCTGCATGCCTCCCTCCCTCCCTCCCACACACCCACCCCCAACCCACCCTTTCAGGCTTCCGTGTGCTAGAAACACATTCACAATTTGCGTAAATATCGCATCAATTGGGCTATATGCGGTATATTCCTTGTTATATGGGACACCTACATACGTACACGTCTTTATTATAGCATGACAGTGCTCTAAATACAAGATTTACGTGATATGTATGGCGTAACACACCCTCTCCCCCTTTCATTCCCAGCACAGCTCACTCACACCTTGGTTCACGCATAGAAACTCTTTGATAATGTGCGTAAATATCGCATGAATTGGTCAATATGCGGTATATATTTTGATATATGGCACGTATACATACGTACAAGTCTGTATTATAGCATGACAGTGCTCTACGTACAAGATATACGTGATATGTATGGCGTAAACCACACTCTCAGCTCATAAATTGCCGCCAAACCTCCAACACATTTCATTCCCGCCTAAAAATTCTCTTATAATTCCCTTATATATTGCAATTTTTGGTCACTATGAGGCATATTCATTGTTATATGGGTGGCCTACACACGTATACATACTCTACATAGCCTAAAAGGGCTCAAAAATGGACATATACGTGATAATACGCCGTAACCCACCCCCTCCTCCCTCTCCTTCTATCCCCTGCGCGCGTAAATATTCGGCAGGGAAATCTCGCCGCTCGATGACAATCTAGCCGCGCGGTGCCATTCGCTCCACATTTTTCAACTACGGACCGTTCCCCCACCCCCCCCCCAGACATTTTTTGGGGGGTCAAATATATATGGGCCGATGCCCGCAAACATTCCCTACACGATGAGGTACTTTTTATCGAAATTTGCAATAGGTCCCCAAATCATCATAGGTGCGCACAGTCTTACCCTGTAGAAAACCCCCTGTGCGCCGCGGAGAGGTTAATTCTACAGTTAATCTCCTCCAATAATATCTACAAAATAAATGGTCCTTTGAACATCTTAATACTTTGTTCTCGACTCGGTTGTCTGGTGTCTTAGCGCGGCGGTTTGTTGTGGCTAGAGCGACGGCGCGGTTGTTTTGTCCCCTTGTTTCCCTATTTGTTTCGTGTTGTTGTCGGCCGCTAGGGTCGCCTCATGGCCAAAGGGTTTTATAGGCATGGCGCGGCAGGGGGTGGGGGGGGGGGGGTAGGAGATGACTTTGAACCTGATAGGGCTGAATATCCTGGGATAATTAAGAAAGTGGCCATAATAGGACACTCGTTTGTCAGGGATCTGTACGTAGACAAACCCATATATCATCCCTTCTTCACAGTCAAGCCTCTCACAGGCCCTGGTGCCACAGTAACCTCTCTAAGAGGAACAGAGGCCTGGACCCGATTGGTCAACTGGAGACCTCACCTCACATTCCTAGTGATTGGGGGGAACGACGTGATGCGCGGAGTTGTACCAAAGGAGCTGGCTAATCAAATCCAGGAACTGGCGAGGGATGTAGAGAGTGTGACCGGAGGCAGTTGTCGCATTATCGGCATAGAAAAGCGGCAGAACCCTAGGGGCATTGGAGCTGACGAGTTCAATAAGATCAGGAACTTGGTCAACCAGTGGCTCAAGGGGAATCTGCCGTACACCCTGAGCCGGTACTCCTCCATGAACACATCGGCCAATGATTATGCGGCTGATGGAGTCCACTTAGATTACCCCGCATCAGACCGGCTGTTCAGGGAGTTGGTGGAAACGGCTTGGGTGTTTTTCGGTGCCGATGCAGAAGCCATATTAGACAGGAGATTTGTTGAACTAAATATGCATATGCATATGCATTAAATTGGCCCAATACCATATTGGCTAATTAGGTTAACTTTACCCTAAATTAAAAAATTTCTTCAAGTTAGCCTATTATTTTAAATTTAGCTTCATGTTGGTCTAACCTAATATTTAAATGTTCTGCAAGTTAGTCTATTATTTTAAATTTAGCTTCATGTTAGCTTAACCTAAAATTTAATTTCTCTACAAGTAAGCTTAATTTTCTAAATTTAGTAGCCTATCATGTTTACCTCTTGAATTCAAATATAACTTAGCCTATCAATATTAGAAACATTATTTCAACATGTGTTCTTTTGATCCTTAACATAATGACGTAATAAGTTTCCAATAATGATTACCGCCGCTCGTGTTTACTGTAAGTGTCAAGTCCGAACCGAGTTTGATCGGCGGAAAAAAATTCTCTTTCGGCTGAAACATTATTAAAAATTGTGTATTTCGCAATTTTCATCCGCTTTTGACTAAATTTAACAATGGACGATCTAGCCCAAGGCAAACGCCGTAGGCCAGGCATTAAAGGGTCATTAACCGTCCTGTCTAGGGATTTAGTCGGGTTCTTGGATACCGCAACTCGGGTAGAAGTAGAGGCTAAATTGCATAGCGTACAGACACAGGTGGCCAAGTTTGAAGCCAATCAAGAATTCATGTTGCCACTATATACCTCTGACATAGAGTATTTTAAGGAAACCCAAGAGGATACCATCTACTTATTTGATATGTATGGGATAATCGCTACACTGAAGGAGAAACTGGGTCCACCAGAAAGGCAAAATCAGTCTGAAGTAAAGAAAGTATCAGGTGTTAAATTGCCGCACCTGACTTTGCCCACCTTCGCTGGCAACCCCACATTATGGACTGGATTCTGGGATATGTTTAGATGTGTGGTGCATAACAGGACTGATTTGAGTGCAATTAAAAAACTAACGTACGTAAGGGGTCAGCTTCAGGGAAACGCCTATAAACTAGTAGAAGGCTTATGGTTGAGGGTGCAAGTTATGGCCCTGCCGTGGACTTACTTCAGGAGACCTTCGGGCATCCCGACAGAGTAAAAGCAGCACACAACATGAACTTTCATGACCTTGTCTCACCTAAATGTCAAACAGAACAACTAAAGGCTTGTTACACTAATATGGAAAGTGTGATGCGATCTATGACTATTCAAAGGGTAAGTTTAGAGGAATTATGTGTGGTGACACTATTGAATAAATTTCCATCACCACTTGAGGAAACCGTTAGGAGGGAGATGGGTGATCAGAGTCTAGATTATAAGACTTGTACACAGTGTTTTCAAGCGGAACTCTACAACATGGTGGGTCAAGATACCCCTGTGAAGGAGTTTCCTATGGCTACAGCTACATTCACGACGCAGAGCGGTAGCAGCCAATTTGCCTGTAAATTGTGTAGCGGGAAAAATCATCCCTGGTACAAATGCTTTAAATATAAGACAGGTTCTCTCAGAAATTAATAAGAATAAAGAAAGCCAGGCAACTACAGCTCTGTGTCGGGTGTCTCTCCAGTGAACACGGTAGTAACGGGTGTACAAATCCTAATATTAAGAATGTAAATTCTGCCGTGGCAAACATTTTCACTCCCTGTCCCAAAAACAGAAAGAGGTGGGTTCAGCAGGTGGTGGTAGTATTAATAGAGTAGAGTCAACTCCAACAACCTCAACAACAATGTCCGTAAGTATGAGTAAACAGACAGTAATTTTACCCACAGTTCAGCTGCTTGTTAAGGGTAAGTACAAGAAGACCGTAAAGGTCAGATCGCTACTCGATCAGTGCTCGCAGAGGACTTTTGTGAAGAGCTCTGTATTACCTTCCCTTTCATATGAATCAAAGGGAACGGAACAATTGAGTCTTCACGGCTTCACCGGAACCTCTCGTGAGTATCCTGTTGTAGCACTAAAGCATATACATCGTGGCAGATATCATCGTCTTGACGCAAGTGTTGCCGATGATCTCCCCGAACACAAGGGCGAAACTAGTCTAAAAGTTGAAATAACTAGTTTACAGGGTCGTGGCATAAAATTGGCCGACTCATACGTTACCGAGACAGCACAATTAGAGCTACTAATAGGTGCCGACCAGTACTACAACATAGTGCGACCTGGCTACAAAAGGGCAGGAAATTTGGTTTTACTTCCTACCAAATACGGATACGCCCTTAGTGGTTCTTATGCAGCAACCACGTCTAGCTCCAACACTGAGGTTGTTACAATACTTAAAGTGGCAGTGACCCCAGTAGATCAATATATTATGTCTACTGTACAATTTCCATGTCATAAAGAATTAACTGCGTTGTGGGATTTAGACCATATTGGTATCTCACCTAAAGAGCATTCACAAGCCGAACGGCAAGCTTTGACCACATATGAGGAAACAGTCACGTATGATCCTGAAAGTCTACAGTATCAGGTACAGTACGTCTTCCCTGGACCGAAGAAAAGGGACGGTTGCCCACCAACAAAGGTTTGGCTGTGGGAAGGTTACGAGGACTCCAGAAGAGATATATTGCTGACCCTGGGTTTTGTAAAACATATTCGCAGGTAATTTCTTATCAGTTGTCGCGTGGTTTCATTGAGGAGGTTCCATCCGATGACTCTGGGTCATGTCACTATCTGGCGCATCATGGGATCGTAAAGGAAAGCAGGACTACTCCGGTTCGTATTGTATTTAATTGTTCCGCTAAGGTTAACCAGTACTAGCCCAGTCTGAATGACTGTCTGTACACGGGACCATCTTTAGTACCGGAGTTAGCTCAAGTCTTGTTGAGATTCCGTCTGCATCAGTATGCGTGGGTCAGTGACATTGAGAAGGCCTTCTTGATGTTGAAACTACATGAAGACGACAGAGATTATACCAGGTTCATGTGGCCAAAAGATCCTCTTCGACTGGATTCGCCTCTACAATGTTATCGATTCCAGGTTGTATTGTTTGGCGCTACCTGCTCCCAGTTTCTGCTGAACGCAACCATCCTCAAACATCTTTCCCTTGTTGAAGTAGACCCAAAGATTGTACAGGAAATTAGGGCCGGGCTATATATCGATAACCTCCAAGGTACGGGGGACAATGAAGATTCCCTCGTCCATGCATACGGTATGGCTCGTGAAGTTATGGACAATGCCCACTTGTTCCTGCTTCAATGGGCTACCAATAGTCCTGTTCTGAGAGAGGTGTTACAAGAAGATGGTGATGCTGCTGAACAGCAGGAACTGGTGAGAGTTCTTGGACTAGTATGGGAGACAGCTTCTGATTTTCTTTCCTTTGGAGTACAGTATGGTCCGGTCGAAAATGTGACAAAGCATAAGTGTTTGAGGTTTTCTGACAAACTCTTTGATCCTTTAGGTGTTTTATTGCCAGTGTCTATAAGGTCTAGAATGTTTCCCCAGCAATTGTGGAGACTAAAATTGGATTGGGACGAGGATCTTTCTGAAGACTTGAACACGGAATGACTGGGGATAGTAGATGATCTGGTACTCTGTAGTCGTATTAGGTTTGCTCGGAGGGTTGTATATGATCATGCTGTATCCTTTCATGCATTCGCTGATGCCAGGCAGTATAGCATATGGGACTGCTGTGTATCTTGTTGGGTCAGAAGGCAGCCATTTGGTCATGGCAAAGGCCAAAGTCGCGCCATTCAAGTCCCTTTCTATTCCTAAAATGGAATTAAATGCAGTTTTGCTTGCCGCAAGATTTGTAGACTTTATTGAGGTAGCTTATAAAGATAAACTTCATATCTCTGAAACCTATGTGTGGAGTGAGAGTCATTACCCTACACTGGATAAATAGTAAAATGAAATTACCAGTGTATGTCACAAACCGCATCGACGAGATACATGCCCTAGTCCCGACTGCTCATTTCCGGTATGTGTCGACTAAAGAGAACCCAAGTGATATGGTATCTCGAGGCGTGTCTGCTAAGTATTTGAGTTCTGTGTTGTGGTGGAATGGGCCGAGTTGGCTCCCGAACCACGATGGATGGCCAGAAAATATAGTTCTCAAAGAGCAGCCCGCTGGTATCGTGACCCAAATCGTAGGCACGATGCCCCAAGATGACACACAGTTATGGGACTGGGACAGATATAGCAGCTATGAAAAATTACAGCGTGTCACGGCATGGGTGATACGTTTCATCAAAAATTTGAAGGCAAAAGTAAATGGCCTGCCTCCCACAGGTAGTGCTCACCTCAACATAAATGAAATCAAGACTGCAGATAATATTCTACTCAAATTATGCCAAAAGTAAAGTTATCCGCAGGAATACTCAATACTGGTGAAGGGTGAACAGTCCAGAAATAATTTGATTAGCCAGTTAGGATTACACCTGAAGGGAGAGATTATACATTGTGGAGGCATATTAAGATTAGCGGCTATCTCGGAAATGTGAAAGTATCCAAAACTTCTACCCACCTAATCGTATATAGGTGCCTTCGGCTCTGTTGCCATTATGGAGTCGGCCACGTGGTTACCTACATAAGACAGAAATGGTGGGTCCCTAGAATCCGGCAGGTGGTGAAAAATTACTGCGCAATTGCCTAAAATGTCGTCAGGTACAAGGAAAACCCTACGACTACGCCGGACTACCACTTTACCTGCCTTGCGGACCACCCCTGGAGAACCCTATAAGGTCACTGGGGTGGACTATAGTGGAGCGATCCCTATAAAAGACTCACCGGTCAAAGCCTACATGATCCTATATTCACCTGTGCTGTCACTAGATGGATACACATCGAAGTAGTCACCAATCTCACATGTGATAGTTTCCTCCACGCTTTCAGATTCTGCAGTCGACAAGGTTTTCCCTGTATCATCTTGAGTGACAACGCAACTACGTTTGTTGGGATCTCTAGGTACCTATCCGATGTATGCAATCACGCTAAGGTTCAGTCTCACCTTGGCAGTGTGCAATGTGAATGGCAGTTTATTCCTGCCAGAGCTCCACGGTTTGGTGCCATCTGGGAGAGAGCCATTGGCATTGTCAAGGTGGGACTGAAAAGGGTATTAGGACGTGCTGTCATCTCATTAGAGGAGTTGACAACTCTACTCCTTGAGATTGAGGCAGTTGTCAATGACCGTCCTCTCTATTATGCATCGGGTGACCTAGAGGATCCTACCCCAATCACACCCTCAGTGTTGGTGCGGGGACGTCGGTTGCGGGATCTTCCTGAGGAAAGTGACGTGGAGGATGAGATTAAGGACCCGGACTACATCAACAAAGATGTGATATCAGCCAGATACCGGTATATCCGAAAATTGTCTCAGGATGTCTGGAAACGCTGGTCAACTGAATATCTGGTGACGCTCAGGGAAGCACATAGGAACAAACTATGACCAATCAATGGTCGGTGGACAAATATCGGTGATGTCGTTACCATCCATGACGAGGGTCCTCGGGCTCTCTGGAAGTTGGGCCGAATTATTGAATTATTGCCAGGACGTGACGGTGAAGTCAGAGTGGCTAAGATCCGCCCGAAGTCGGGCATTTTCAAACGCCAAACTATCCATTTATACCCTCTTGAAGGGGATCTCAAGAGCAAGGGTGATACCTCGGAGACATTGCCCAGAAAAGTTCCCGTAGTGGCAAATACAAATGGCCGTCCTGTTGACGACCAAAGTGGATGTCCTCGTCGACAGGCGGCTCAAGCCTCGTCCCAATTATGGCGAGATTAGTTAGCCTCCGGGCTGTTGTAAATGTTGTATAAACTCGGTGGCGGGCATATGTCCATACTTTTATTTCCAACAGTATTGGACAGTCTAAATTTAAGTGTAATCTTAAGTAATAAGTTTGCAGGAATAAGAATAATAATAATATGATTTAGTATAAATGGGAAGGATATTGAATTATGTTCTGTATTAGATATTAAGTAGTAATATGCAATTCCTATAGACTTAGGTAATTATAAGGGGGTCGATATTTACCGACCGATTAGCGCATGCGCAGAAAAGTGAGGCTCCCGCAAATTTGACTGGGAACTCTCACTTGCTCTCCAACTACCACCGCCGACAGTACAATTTTCCCTTGTTCTCATCTCATTCCATTAACCCGTTAGAACTAACCTCAGCGTAGATTCCCATCAATTCACCTATCATCTATTATCCTCCTAGTTATCATTTAAGTCTTGAGGCCCTCTTTTGTCATTAACTATTCATTAATTTCCTCCTTATTTATCATTCGTTTCACCAACTCTCCCGCCAACCTGTTGCCTTGTTTCCACTCCACAATAATCTAACCCGTCGCCTACGATCCAGCTACCAGGTATTATAATATTTTGTGATGTTCTTTAATTCTACAGTTCACTTTCTCCAATAATAACCACAGATGCCACTGACAATTGTATCTGTCTTTATTTCGGAACATGACTAACACAATAACAACTATGGCATCAATAACAATAACTAAAATACCCGATTTAATAATAACCACCATGCCAGCCTGACTAGAGAAAATAAAAGGAACAGAAGGGGAGACTCAAACAGCAGAACCAAGGAGACACACACAGCAGGGAAAACGAAGAAAAACCAACAAAGGAGAGACTAAGATAAAACGAACAAAGACGAAAGAAGGAAAAAACAAGATATAAAGAACGAAGAGCCCAGGCATACAAACAATCAACAATCACTCAACAGGCAAAGACAAAACCAGGAACCAGGACCAGAAGACACCAACAGAGAAAGAGAAAATTCACCACCATAGAAGAAACCAAGCACAACATCAAAACCGCAGAGGACAACGAAAATCACAGCAAAACCATCAACACATGGCCACCCCAATTCTGCATTCACACCACTACACCATAATAAACGGGATGCCAGGATTGCCACCATAAATCCTCCTCCACCACCCACACCAGGCAACATAATTCAGATCACGATCAATAACAACGAAGCCCAAAAGAAAATAATTGTATATAGCCAGAAGCAGAAAGACCAACACTCTCAAACAACAAAGGAACAGTTGCGCTGCTCTTCCCGCTCAGAGTCCTACCCACCAGCCCGCGAACCTCTAAGGGGTCTACCTAATCCCCACAGAATACACCCCCTGTACTTATTATAATAATAATGTATACACCACTATTGTCCAACACCATATGCACCACAGACACTTTAGACTTGCGGGCGCCTCTGGCACCCAGGCCTGTGGAGGCAGCAAGTCCTTCAGTTCACACCAGACTCTCACAGAACCAACTAGCGTCTCGGCGCTCCTGTACTCAACCCTAGCCAATAAAGGATTGAAGAGTACTGGTGTTATATCTTCCATTCATCTTTATTATATGGCGCAGTGTATATCAGTATCTGAACCTACATGGAGAACCTGCACTACCTAGCTGAGGCTGCAGCGGCTGTGGAAGCCGGCTTGCCGCCATGCGGTCCCCACCCGGCTACATCTACCTCCCAACCGGTCGAGCCTTCATTACCCGATGCCCTGTCTCCATACCCATCCATCATCTACTTGAATGAAAGGATCGACGCCCTCCAATCGAGTATCGCCACCTTTCTACAGCATCACCAGGACCAGCAGCATCTACAACATCGCCCCGCGACAGCTCCACCACCGCCCCGCCAGGATCTCCAGCCCCACCAGCCTCTACAACATCAGCCCCAGGCCAGTAATGTTACCCACCAGGCTGACCCATCCTTTGCCTCACACCCCACCAGTGATACACTTATTCATCCCTCTACACAGACACCCACACCTCATACATCTCCCCATGTCTCAGTGCCCTACCATATGCCAGTTACCCATGTCTCAGTGCCCCACCATATGCCAGCTACCCATGTCTCAGTGCCCCACCATATGCCAGCTACCCATGTCTCAGTGCCCCACCATATGCCAGTTGCCCATGTCTCAGTGCCCCACCATGTGCCAGTTATTCCCCACATGTCTTTATTACATAATATGAACATGACTAATCCCTTTACCCACCCTCTCAAGAGCGAACATCCCACACCCTCCCCAACTGACGGCCAGGCCCACACTGGTGTCGGTAGCGACGGTCGGTATTACGGCGGCCATTATGCCCCCCCTGGCTATCGTACGGCTGGCACCAACCCTCACGGCGCAGCCCCTTCTGCGCATGACATCATCATACCACCACCACCACCACCACCTCCACCTCCACCACCACCACCACCACCACCTCAAGTCCCTTCCTACCCAGCCCAGCCACGCCCCGCCCCGCCCCGCCGGGCTGCCCCTACGCGGCCCCAGGCCGCTTTACATATGCCGGGACACGCCCTACGCAAATTCTGGGCTGATTGGGAGGTCTACAAGCGGCTCGTCCTTCTACCACCTCACGAGGCTACCATCGAGCTCTACCAGACGTGCGACCCTGCCCTTCAGAGCGCCATATTTGCTCACAATCAGGCGTTCTCCTCATTGCCAGAAATCGACCTAGCAACTCTCATCACACAACTCGTCCACCGACAACGGAACCGCGCAGCCGCTCGCCACCACTTCCGGTCTCTTCTCCAACAACCTACTGAACAGATCCGGGACTACGTCACACGTATTACGGAGGCCACTTTGGACTGTGGCTTTACCTGCCCCTGTTGCCACACTGATGTCTCTGACGAGCACATACGGGACCAAGTGACTATCGGGATTAGTGATTCGTCCCTTCAGCAAGATGTTTTAACTAAAGACCGCACCCTACCTACCTTACAAGATGTTATCAACTACTGTGTGGGGTTCGAATCTGCGGCACTCTATCAGACGGCAATGCAACCGGGGGTACATGCTGTGAAATCACCATACCAGCGTCTCAAGAGTACTTACCCACGCCCCGCCCCTATCCAGCCCCCCGCCCAACCTACTCAGCCCCCGTCGCCCGCCCCACCACCTCCCCACGTCGGCCCCACTTCATCTCCCACACGTTGCTCCGGGTGTGGCCTATCTTCACATTCACAAGCCCAACGATCTTCGAAGTGTCCTGCATGGGGCAAGACCTGCACGGCGTGTAATAAACCTAACCACTTTGCCAAGGTTTGTAAATCCACCTCTTCCCAGTGCAGTGGGTGCGGCCTATCCACACACTCTCGAGCCGAACGCCCATCCAAATGCCCTGCTTGGGGCAAGACCTGCCCGTCGTGCAACAAACTCAACCACTACTCCACAGTTTGTCACTCCACGCCCTCACCTTCATCCGCGGCGGTTATCATTGGTACTATCAAACAGGCTGTTAACAAACCACCACCCGCACGGCTCCCCTCCTTGCCCATTACAATTTCTACTGCCATGTCGCCCCACTCTCACCCCACCAGCGTCACGGCCCACCCTGACACGGGTGCCCAAGTATCTGTGGCTGGTTTGCAATTACTACGGGCACTGGGCCTCCAACGCCACCACCTACAGCCTACACACCAACGGATCACGGCCGTGGGGGGTCACACTCTCCAGGTCCTGGGTTATGTGCCGACTACCATTACCGCCACTGACGTTGCCGGCACCCCCTACACTACTGATGATGATATTTTTATTATTCAGGCACAGTCACCGTTATTTATTAGCATTTCAACTTGTAGGGCACTACATATCATCCCTCCCGACTTCCCCACACCTACCCCCTGCATGGCCGCCCACACAGCCCAACCACCACCCACCTTGACCAGGACCCCTCCACCACACCGGCCTACTTCCCTCCCCTTCCCACCTAACGACCTGCACCTGTCTGACCTTCGTGACTGGTTCTTGTCACAGTTTGCATCTTCAGCATTTAACACCACCAGCGGCCCACTCCCCACGATGTCTGGCCCTCCCATGCACATCCACATCAAGCCTGGCACATCTCCACGTGCCGTGCACACCCCTGCCCCTATACCACATCATTGGAAGGCCCAGGTCAAAGCAGATCTCGACAGGGATGTCGCACTGGGCATTATTGAGCCTGTCCCCATCGGTACCCCTACTACCTGGTGTTCTAGGATGGTGGTGGTCGCCAAGAAAACTGGACAACCCCGCCGTACAGTTGACCTGCAGGCACTCAACCACGCCTGCCTTCGGGAGACACATCACACCCCGAGCCCATTCAACTTGGCCCAATCCATCCCTGCAGGCACTCGTAAGACGGTCCTAGACGCCTGGAATGGATACCATGCTGTTCTACTCGACGAATCCAGCAGGGAGGCTACGACTTTTATCACAGAATTTGGGCGTTACAGGTATATCAGGGCCCCTCAAGGCTACTTGGCAGCTGGCGACGCCTATACCCGACGCTTCGACGCAATCATACAGGCTGTCCCTCGTAAGGTGAAGTGTGTCGACGACTCCCTTTTGTGGGACTCTTCAGTCGAGGAGGCATTTTGGCACACTTTTGATTACCTGGCCCTCTGTGCAACCAACGGTATCACTTTCAACCCTGACAAGTTTACCTTCGCCGCCCCTTCAGTTGACTTTGCCGGACTCACCATCACAGACACTGGAATTAAGCCATGCACGTCCATGATTAAGGCCATCCGTGACTTTCCCACGCCCACAGACATCACGGGAGCCCGGTCGTGGTTTGGTCTCGTTGAACAGGTCGCCTGGGCCTTCAGCATCAAACCGGAAATGGCGCCCTTCCGGGAACTTGTGCAGTCCAAAACCCCCTTCCACTGGGATGAGGCACTCGACCGTACCTTTGCCACATCTAAGGACCACATCACACACCTGGTTGAGGAAGGGGTCTGCTCCTTCGAGATCGGCAGACCCACGTGCCTCGCCACAGACTGGAGCAAAACCGGCCTTGGCTTCCTCCTACTCCAACAACATTGTTCCTGCCCCACCGCATCTGCCCCCACCTGTTGCAAGGTCGGTTGGAAACTTATCTTCGCCGGCTCCCGTTTTACCACACCTGCGGAGTCCCACTACGCACCCGTCGAAGGCGAGGCTTTAGCAGTGGCTGACGCCCTTGACAGATGCAGAATGTTTGTCCTGGGCTGCCCTGACCTCGTCGTCGTCGTGGATCACAGACCTCTACTGCACATCCTTAACGACCGGTCCCTTGACAACATACCAAACCCTCGCCTGTTCAAAATTAAGGAACGTACCCTACGATACCAGTTCATCATTCAACATACGCCTGGCAAATGGCACCGCGGCCCTGACGCTGTCTCCCGCTACCCGACCAGGCCCTCCGCGGACGCCCATGATGTGCATAGTGCGGCCGCCAGTGAGCACGATATCCACTCAGTTGCCTTGGCCTCCCTCACCATGCTCGCCGCCATACCTGACCCAGTTGTATCATGGTCTGACCTTAAATCTGCCGGCCAACAAGACAGCGAGTATACCTCCCTTCTTCAGACCATCCCCGAGGGCTTCCCGGACTCCAGAGAGGCGACCGCCCCACAACTACGACAGTTCTGGGGTGTTAGAGACCGCCTCACTTCCGTCGACGGGGTAGCCCTCATGGATCAACGACCAGTCATCCCCCATCATCTTCGGTCCAGAGTTCTCGAGGCCCTTCACTCAGCTCATCAGGGTATGACTGGCATGAAGGCCCGTGCACGTGCGAGTGTTTACTGGCCAGGTATTGACAAGGCCCTACGCAACTGCCTGGATACCTGCCACTACTGCCGCGCCCACGCCCCGTCCCAGCCGAAAGAGCCACTCATGTCATCTGACCCACCCCAATGGCCATACGACCAGGTAGCCGCCGATTTTTTTCAGCACCAGGGCAAACACTACCTGGTCTACGTCGATCGCTTCTCCAGCAATATCCACATCTTCTACCTGCCACCAGGTAAATGTGATGCTCACCACCTCATCTCGGCGTGCCGTACCCTCTTCACCCACTACGGAGCACCCCGGGTACTGGCGAGCGATGGTGGGCCCCAGTTCACAGCCGGGGACTTCCAAGAATTCCTGGCACATTGGGGTGTGTCACAACGGGTCAGCTCTGCGTTCTACCCTCAATCTAATGGCCGCGCCGAGCTGGCTGTTAAAGCAGCCCGCCGCATCATCGCGGACTGTACATCCCCCACTGGCTCTCTAGACAACAACGCCGCAGCCCGCGCCCTCCTCCAATACAGGAACACACCCCTCTCGACCATTGACAAGTCACCAGCTCAACTTCTCTTCGGCAGGACCCTACGGGACCACGTCCCCTGCAATCCTGCACTTCTCCACCTCCACCCCCACTGGCTTCTCTCGGCCGAAGCTCGTGAGGCAGCCCTTTTTCACCGTAACGCTGCCCTAGCCACATACTATAATGCTTCAGCCCGGCCTTTATCACCACTCCACGTCGGTGACCGGGTCTCCGTCCAGAACCAGGGGGGCAACAACCCAACACGGTGGAACAAGACTGGCACTGTAGTGGAGGTGCATCCACACCGCCAGTATACCATCCGGGTGGATGGGTCGGGGCGAGCCACGCTCCGCAACCGCCGCTTCCTACGACAGCTTCGTCTACCGCCCTCCACTCAACCTACACCGCCCGACTCCACCATCGCCTCGTCGGACGCCAATAGGGGGGGGGGAGATATAATAATAATGTATACACCACTATTGTCCAACACCATATGCACCACAGACACTTTAGACTTGCGGGCGCCTCTGGCACCCAGGCCTGTGGAGGCAGCAAGTCCTGCAGTTCACACCAGACTCTCACAGAACCAACTAGCGTCTCGGCGCTCCTGTACTCAACCCTAGCCAATAAAGGATTGAAGAGTACTGGTGTTATATCTTCCATTCATCTTTATTATACTTAGGTGTCGATTTTTTCCTGGCGAGCGATAGTGAGCCCCTAATTTAAGAGGAACTGGCCTTCGGCCGGGACATTTTTCTACCGAAAAATGTACAAATCTATCTTGAAAGGGGGTCAAGGGGGTGTAATTTCAAGCTTAATGGAAGTCTAGGAAACACACTAAAAACCTCTTCTTAATATAGTAACTAGATTCACCAATAACACTATCTTCATTCCTTTATGAACCCTCTTGATATTATATTATGGTGTGTTGTTTTCAGCTGACGGTAAATTGCAAAGTTTCCAATCAAGATTTCTCATATATTTTGAAAGTGTTTTAGTGAAATTTGGTGGTAATTGTATAAACCTGGTATTTATAGGATGCAGAGACATAGTAGTTTCATAATTTGGTGGTAATTGTATAAACCTGGTATTTATAGGATGCAGAGACATAGTAGTTTCATAATTTGGTGGTAATTGTATAAACCTGGTATTTATAGGATGCAGAGACATAGTAGTTTCATAATTTGGTGGTAATTGTATAAACCTGATATTTATAGGATGCAGAGACATAGTGGTTTCATAATTTGGTGGCAATTGTATAAACCTGGTATTTATAGGATGCAGAGACATAGTGGTTTCATATTACGTCATCAAGTATCGATAAATCAGCTGCTAAGGTATTCAAATTATCGTCAGCTGAAAAGAAACAGAGTATAGTCCTGTGTCATGTTATAGTCTAGGTTTGGATTAACCTCAATTTTATTTATGTTTGACAGCAGGCTAAATTTGTACATTTTTCGATAGAAAAATGTCTCCGGTGAAGCCGGATTTCTTCATATAATGCTGGCTCGCTATCGCTCGCCAGGAAGAAATGGACACCTAGATGGGGATAAACGTCTTAAAATAGTTGGCTGAATGGGGCCGAATGGATACAAGCCAGAGAAAGAGAGAAAAGGACAGAAATAACAAAAAGCAGGTCACCCCCCTTAAAGAAATATGCGAGTCGAGTCGTAAGCACGAATAAGCGTACAACCATTTAAATATTGAATCATTAAAGCATTATTCCGAAGCATTTGGTATTGTGTCGTTTGTCGTTTGTCGTCACCAAATTTAAAGGTTTTCTATGCAAACGCTCGTAGCATACGCAATAAATTTTCAGATTTAGAGGAGCTAGTGTTTACAGAAAATTATGATGTGATTGGCATAACAGAATCTTGGCTCAATACAGAAGATAGAGACTTTTTAGCAGAGTATTCACTTCCCGGTTATGTAATGTTTGAGAAAAGCCGAATAAATCGAAATGGAGGTGGCGTTTTACTTTATATCAAAGAAAGTCTTAACCCTACCCTCTTGTCAAAACCTCAAATTGTGAACGTCGACGCATCTTTTGTGCTAATAAAGAATAATAAAGGTACCAAAATAATACTTGCATTAGTATACAGACCTCCAGCTCAATCAGTGCAAACTGACCGAGAAATTTACGAACAAATTGCAGATGTAAGTAACTCACAAGATACCGTAATTTTTGGTGACTTTAATTTACCTGTGACCAAGTGGGGCGATACTCTTACTTCACACTCCGGACATGACTTGTATACGAACTTGCAAGAGAGTTCGCTTTATCAATTTGTTGGAACGCCGACCCGTGGTAATAACGTTCTTGACATTGTACTTGCAACAAAAGAAGAATTAATAGAGAATTTGAATGTTGGTGATGAATTCAGTAACAGCGACCATCATACGATAACTTTCACTTTAAACTTTACTAGTAACGACCCAAATAGTAGCATCGAAAAAGTCCCTAATTTCAAGAAAGCAAACTTTCCTAAACTTAGAGCTATGTTTAAAGAAACTGACTGGAGCTTTTTAATTCACAATAACGACATAAATACATCTTGGAAGTTATTCGAAGCCACTTACCTAAAAGCAGTGCAAGACTGCATACCATCGAAAACTCGGCGTCCAGGCCATAATAATAAGCCCAAATGGTGGAATAAAGATATTTCAAACTGCCTGCTTGCTAAAAAATTTGCTAATGATAGATTAAAATCCTCACAAAATGACGAAGAACGGCTGAAATTTGTAGAGCTACGACGCAAAGCCAAAAAGTTAATTAAGCAAAGTAAAAAGACCTTAGAGTTACATATTGCGAATCAAAGTAAAACAAACCCGAAAGAATTCTATAGTTATATCAGAAAGAAAAAAGTAGTTACTTCAACTGTTGGACCGTTAGTCGATGAAAATGGAGAATACACCAAAGACGAAGAACAAATGAGTAATGCCCTCAATACCTTCTTTGCATCAGTTTTTACAACAGAAGACCTCAGTGATATCCCTACACCATCGCCGATTCAGATTGATAATTCAGATGTTTTAAGCAATATCACCGTTACAGAGAGAGAAGTATTGAATTGTTTAGATAAACTCAAGGTAAATAAAACGCCTGGACCTGATACAATCTCGCCTAGAGTTCTAAAGGAAGCTAAGGATGAGCTCTCTAAACCACTGACATTACTATTCAATAAATCCTTGCAGTCTGGAACTATGCCCGATCAGTGGAAGCTAGCCAACGTAACACCGATATTCAAAAAAGGCAGCAAATCCCTATCCAGTAACTATCGTCCAATTAGCTTAACCTCCGTTGTATGTAAAATGCTAGAAACGGTCATAAGAGACAGACTCGTAAATCACTTAGAGGAAAATAACATACTTACAGATACTCAACACGGCTTTCGTAAAAAACGTTCCTGTTTAACAAACCTCTTAGACTTCTTCCACGATATCCTCAACCTCTACGATGAGAGTAAAGCTGTAGATATTATATACCTTGATTTTCAAAAGGCCTTTGACAAAGTTCCCCACAAACGTTTACTGCTAAAACTAAAAGCGCATGGAATACAAGACAGTGTGTTGAAATGGATAGAAAATTGGCTCAGCGACAGAAAGCAAAGAGTAGTCATAAACGGTAAGGCATCAAAATGGACCAATGTAAGTAGCGGGGTACCCCAGGGATCGATACTAGGACCAATTCTCTTTCTAATTTACATCAACGACATAGATGAGGGTCTCACCTGTACAATCTCAAAATTTGCTGACGATACAAAAATTGCAAATAGCGTACTCTCAAAAGAACAAGTTGACGATATGCAACACAATCTAGATAAATTGTCATGTTGGGCCCAAATTTGGCAAATGAGTTTCAATGCGGATAAATGTAAAGTACTACATATCGGATACCTAAATGAGAAAGCAAACTATTCGATGAATGGCACTCAGCTTAATAATGTAAACAGAGAAACCGATCTGGGAGTAACAATATCGAGTAACCTAAAACCGAGTCAACAATGTTCAGAAGTTGTTAAGAAGGCAAACAAAATAATTGGCTTTATAGGCAGGTCATTTGAGCATAAATCCAAAGAAGTTATCCTAACCCTTTACAATTCCTTAGTCCGCCCTCTTCTGGAATACTGCGTTCAATCCTGGTGCCCTTATTACCAAAAAGATATAAACAAGCTAGAACGAGTTCAACGTAGAGTTACCAAAATGATACCTAGCCTAAAGAACAAACCATACGAAGAGCGTCTTAGAGAATTAAATATATTTCCTTTAACCCAGCGCAGATTAAGAGGCGACTTAATTCAAGTGTTCAAAATCATCAAAGGCATCGACAATATGAACTGTAGTAAGTACTTCACTATCGACCAATCTAATTACACGCGGGGAAACGGTTGCAAAATTATTGGTAAATCTTTTAACTCGCACGAATCTAAGAATTTCTTCTTCAATCGAGTTGTCAACTTGTGGAATGGGCTTCCCCGAAACGTTATAGACTGCATCACCGTTGATTCATTTAAACTCCGCATAGACAAATATCTCGCATCAAACCCGCGACTGACTGCGTTTGTAAATGAATAACTTTATTTTATACCCCCTCAGTTACTAACCCATCTGTCCCCTACTAACTTCCTAATCCTGCCACGGACATTAGTTCCAGGGCAGTAATTCCCTTTCCAATGTTCCCTTACCCACTCTAAACCACTGTTTGGACACTTGATCCTCAGTGTTTTGGAGGACAAGCAACCTAGAAGGGTCACTGGATCTGTTGTTGCTTGATTTCCTTTGTACTCCTTTGTGTTCGATACGGATTCAAGCGGCTAGGTAGCTACATTCAAGCGGCTAGGTAGCTACATTCAAGCGGCTAGGTAGCTACATTCAAGCGGCTAGGTAGCTACATTCGAGCGGCTAGGTAGCTACATTCGAGCGGCTAGGTAGCTACATTCGAGCGGCTAGGTAGCTACATTCGAGCGGCTAGGTAGCTACATTCGAGCGGCTAGGTAGCTACATTCGAGCGGCTAGGTAGCTACATTCAAGCGGCTAGGTAGCTACATTCGAGCGGCTAGGTAGCTACATTCGAGCGGCTAGGTAGCTACATTCGAGCGGCTAGGTAGCTACATTCGAGCTCACAATTGTACAATACGTTTTTGTTTGTAATGCCCTTCTTTTTCCTAAATGTCATCCATCATATGCTGATTCTTATGTGGAAAGTTCACTCACATTAACAAAACTAATCTCCCTGAATCCATCTTTCCCTCATACTATGACTTAAATTGCTTCAAACTCCGTGTGCCCAGGCATTTTGGCTCGAAAGTTCCTTGATTTTGGCCCGGTCACTCTTTCAATTGGGGAAGGCACTCGTTACAGGCAGTTCTGCCTTTCGTCTCCCTCATCCACATTAGAATAACAAATCTTAGTGACTTGCTCTGGGTAGCACCGTGTGTTGGTTGTTTTGCATTACCTTTCAGAGAGGCTATGCACTGTAGCCGTATAGGAAGGTCTACACATTTAAGTTAGGTAATCAAATAGACTAAGTGCATGACAAACACATACAAGAGCTGATCTTTGAAGAGAGAGTGTGTGCTGTGAAAGGATATGTTGGGGAGCAGGAATTCCTTCGCTGCTATCCCTTAAAGTGAACCGGTCTTGTATGATTGAGCCGGGACGTTCCTCGTTTAAAGAATGTATTCAGTACTGTCGGCTATGGACGGATTTATATTTTTTCACGAAACCAATATATACAATATATACAATTAAACAAGAAATCAAAGAAGGAAAAATAAGAACAAAGTGGAAAAAATAAGAAAAGGAAGATAAATAAAGAAGAAAGGAAGAAGTCAAAACAAAACTAAGAACAAGAAGAAAATATGAAAAAATAACAACAAATAAGACATAATTTAAAAATAATAAGACAACAAAGAAGGAAACAGAAAATAAAGAAAAACAGATTAAGTATAACAAAAAGTAAAAACAGAAGAAGGGATAAATAAAGAAAGGGAGGAGAGACAGCAGAAGACGTGAGCCCAGCTGTGCACTTGACTTGCAACAAGAATTGGATTTCACTACATCGGTCAGTCTTGCATGTGAGGAAGAAGGGAGGGTGGGCGGCAGGGGCGAGTCCGAGGGTAGGAGGAAGAAAAAAGGAAGAGACAGGAAGAAAACACAAGATGGAAGGAAGAAAACATGGGATAGGAATAGAAGAAGAGGAAGAAAACACGAGATGGAAGGAAAAAAAACATGGATAGGCATAGAAGAGGATAAAAACACAAGATAGAAGGAAGAAAACATGGGATAAGAATAGAAGAAGAGGAAGAAAACGAGATAGAAAGAAGAAAACATGGATAGAAATAGAAGAAGAGGAAGAAAACGAGATAGAAAGAAGAAAACATGGATAGAAATAGAAGAAGAGGAATAAAATACAAGATAGAAGGAAGAAAACATGGATAGAAATAGAAGAGGAAAAACACAAGAAAGAAGGAAGAAAACATGGATAGGCATAGAATAAGAGGAAGAAAACAAGATAGAAGGAAGAAAACATGGGATAGGAATAGAAGAGGAAGAAAACACGAGATGGAAGGAAGAAACCGGGACAGAAATAGAAAGAAGAAAACACGAGATGGAAGGAAGAAAACATGGATAGGCATAGAAGAGGAAGCAAAACACAAGATAGAAGGAAGAATAAATGGATAGAAATAAGTGGATGGCAAGGAATGGAGATCAAGTTGCACATTCACACCTTACTGTACCGGTGACTTCTTTTATATTTGATTTCAGCTACATTTAGACGATTTTATGAAGCTTAGGAAGGATATATGGTAGCTAAAAGGA
The DNA here is from genome assembly GCA_037953745.1 of Lithodes maja. Lineage (NCBI taxonomy): Eukaryota > Metazoa > Arthropoda > Malacostraca > Decapoda > Lithodidae > Lithodes > Lithodes maja. The sequence goes on from JBAKBP010022010.1 coordinate 38,345, forward strand.
TTAACTGAGATAGTCCGTAGCCTTTCAATGGGTAGACGTCCTTCCTAAGCTGAATACAATCGTCAAATAGTGGCCAGAATCTAATGAAAAGGACGTCACCGGTACTGAATGGGTTACGAAGACGAAGACTGAGGATGGGAGATATTAAAAAGAAAAAGATGACGAAGAATTGTAAGTCACTACATCGCTCAGTGTTGCATGTAATGACTGAACAGAGAGAAGAGGGGAAGGTCTAGAACGGAAGACGGTATAGCACACAGAGAAGAAAGGTTGATAATATAAGAGAAAGGACGATAATATATGGAGGAATAGAGGGAGAACACTCCAACACAGCAGGGAAACCTACAAATGTAATAATAAGAGGACTAAAATTGAAGACAGCCATACAATGAGGATATAGCAGAACGGACGGAAATGCACTGTGGAATAAAGGAGGAGTATCCCAATGCGGAAGGGACACTAATAATGGACTACTAGGAGGGTGAAATATGAAGAGGGTCAGAATAAACTAAATTAAATTACTAGAGGACAAACTATGAAAACATCAAGGGAGGAACTGGAAGAAATAGATTGATGCAGCAAGAACAAATGTACTCGTTAAATAATGGCAAAATACGAAGAGAAACACAAGAACAGAATGGCGAAAACAAATGACCACTACACCTGTCAATATTACATGTGGCGAAGGAGAGAAAGGTAGTTTGAGAAGTGGAACGAGCAAATAGAAGAGGACGAGAAAGGAATGTAACAAAGAAGAAAACGAAAGGGTGAAAGAAACTAGAAGAGGAAGAGGAGACGCACACAAGAAAAGGATGACAACATAAAAAAGAATAAATACAACATAATAAGGAGGTGTGGTGGAGTGGTCATGCCACTGGATTGGTAATCCAATGGACCCGGTTCAAATCCCGATATGTCAATGGGAAGATATTATTGGGTTTGAATTTGTGCTGTACCTAGTATCAGTGCATTACCACAAAGCCCACCGAAATGCCAAAAAAATACCCTCCTTGTTCCCTGATTAAATAACACTGTATGAATATTCCCATATTCAAAATATGTTACAGGGGGACAATGCCTAGTGAGTTCACTGCTCAATAGGTGGCGTTCTGAGAGTGAGGGTCTGAGTCTGGAGGGTGAGACGGTGAAGCACTTGAGAGAAGCAACCAGCCGCTTCAGAGATGGAGCTGCTTCGAGCCATGATGGATGCTTCACATGTCTCACTCCCCAGACTGGAACAAGACCTCACGGGCTTCACCGTGTTGAGCGGTGGAATGTACAGGCTCTCAGCCT
>JBAKBP010022011.1:0-39634 GCA_037953745.1 Lithodes maja
ATATATACAGTAAACAACCACAGGGACATCACACACCCCTGTTTCAACCCAACATTCAGGTCAAAGAACTTGCTCTGCTCATTTTCCACACGTACTGCCGCCATTGCACCCTCATACATGCTCTTCACTGCTTTACAGCAACTTGCCATCAACTCTGTATATTCTAAGTACTTTCCACATACCTTCTCTATCCACTTTGTCATAAGCCTTCTCCAAGTCCATAAAGGCAACATACACCTTTTGTTTCTTCTCCAGATATTTGTCCACAGCACAATTCAAGGTAAAATTCTGATCTACACATTCTTTTCCCTTCCTAAAACCGCCCTGCCCGTCACCTATCCATTTCTCCGTTCTCACTCTCACTCTCACTCTCTCAATCACTACCCTACTGTACACCTTCCCTACTACACTTAGAAGACATGTTCCTCGGCGGTTACCACACACTCCTCTTTCCCCTTTACCCTTATATAGGGGGACTATTATGCCTGTCTTCCAGTCATCAGGTGCACTCCCCTTCTTCCATGCTAGTTTGCACATTTTCCATACCTATTCGATCACTATCTCACCACCATACCTCAACATTTCCCCACACACTCCATCTGTTCCTGGTGCTTTCCCCAACTTCACTCTTGTCATGGCTTCCCACACTTCTGACCTCCTGATCCCTACCTCCTCCTCCACTACTTCTCTTCTTCTCCTTCCCATACCCCATCCAACTATGTTTGCTGGCGCTTCATCCCTTACATTTTGCAACTCGTTGAAGTACTTCCACCATCTTTTGACTCTCTCTTGCTTCTCGGCTGGCATTCTCCCATTTTTATCTTTCACACCCTTACTGTTTCCCTTGCTACCTTCCCTAACTTTCTTGACTTCTTTCCAGAACAGTTTCTTACACTCCCTCCATTTTACACTCTGATTCCTTCCAAATTTCTCCTACTTTTCTCTTACTTTCCTTCACTACTCTCTTCACCACTCTCTTTCTCTCCACGCACCTCGCTCGTTTCTTAAGTCAGGAAGAGACGTCAACCTTGGTAGATACATACGATAATATTATCAAGTCAGTATTCAATGCACAAAATAAATACATCCCCAAAAGAAAATTTAGATCAACACAGAACCAACCCAAATGGATGAATAATAGACTATTAGATCTTCTAGGACAAAAGAGAGGAATATATAGAAAAATTAGGAAAGGCGAAATTCACCTACTTGCTTACTATCAGAATCTATCAAGACAGGTAAAAAAAGATATTAGGAAAGAAAAAAGAAATTATGAAATCAAGGTTGCCAATGACTCAAAAAATAATCCTAAAGCTTTTTACCAACTATATAAATCCAAGATTAGAGATGAAATTGGTCCCCTTAAAACTTCGATAGGAGAAATGACAGAAAATGATTTAGAAATGTGCAGTACATTAAATAGTCAATTTCTTTCCGTTTTCACTAATGAAAATTTGGCACAGTTTCCAGAAGTCCGTAAGGTATATAGCGATAGTATAGAAAATAGGTTAAGTACGGTTACTATAAGTAGAAATGATGTGCTTAAGGAAATTGACAGACTGAAACCTCATAAATCGCCTGGTCCTGATGAGGTATATGCTAGAGTATTAAAAGAATGTAGGGATGAGTTAAGTTACCCATTAACATTTTTATTTAACAAGTCATTGGAGACAGGTATAGTTCCAGAAGCTTGGAAGCTTGCAAACGTAGTTCCGATCTTCAAAAAAGGTGACAAATCAATAGCATCCAATTACCGTCCCATTAGTCTTACATCAATCATAGGAAAGCTACTAGAGTCAATTATTGCTAGTAAAATTAGAAACCACTTAGATACATTTAATTTAATAAATTCTTCTCAGCATGGATTCACTCAGGGACGTTCTTGCCTTACTAATTTGCTTAGTTTTTTCTCAGAGGTATATGAAGCAGTAGATAATGACAAGTCATATGATATAATATATTTAGATTTCAGTAAAGCTTTCGACAGAGTCCCCCATGAGAGATTGATGAGAAAGGTTGAGGCCCATGGAATAGGTGGGGCGTTGTTGGGATGGATTAGGTCATGGCTAATTGGTAGGAAGCAGAGAGTCAGCATAAATGGTACAAAGTCAGAATGGGGAGCAGTCAAAAGTGGTGTCCCCCAGGGATCTGTATTAGGTCCTCTGTTGTTTGTTATATACATAAATGACCTTGATTTAGGTATTACTAGTAGGATAAGTAAATTTGCAGACGATACCAAAATGGGGAGAACAATTGATTCAGATAGAGATATAGAGTGCCTCCAAAGGGATCTAGATACCTTACACGAATGGTCAGTAAATTGGCAGATGAAGTTTAACATTGACAAATGCAAGGTATTAAAGATAGGGAAGATGCATACAAATGTTAAATATAAACTAGCTAATGTGGAATTAGAAAACTCGAATTGTGAGAAAGATCTAGGTGTGTTTGTTAGCAATGATTTGAAGCCTAGACAACAGTGTATAAGCGTTCGAAACAAGGCAAACAGGATTCTCGGGTTCATCTCAAGGAGTGTGAGTAACAGAACTGCTAATGTTATCTTAAAACTTTACTTGTCATTAGTGAGACCCCATATGGATTATGCTGTTCAATTTTGGTGTCCTTATTACAGAATGGACATAGATTCATTGGAGAGAGTACAACGTAGAATGACAAAAATGATCCATAATATTAGAAATCTTCCGTATAAAGAAAGGTTGAAGAAATTAGGCTTACATTCGTTGGAGAGACGCAGAGTTAGAGGGGATATGATAGAGGTGTTCAAGTGGGTTAGTGGGATTAACAAAGGGGACATGACAAATGTACTAAAGCTCAGTGATAGCGAAAGAACTCGTACCAATGGTTTCAAATTAGATAAATTTCGTTTCAGAAAAGATATAGGCAAATATTGGTTTGGTAACAGAGTTGTAGATGGGTGGAATGGACTACCAGGTGCTATAGTGGGATTAAAAACGATAGGGAGCTTTAAGATAAAATTGGATAAGCATATGGACGAGAAGGGTTGGGTGTGAGGGGGATCAGCAGGGTTGGGCCAATCAGCGCTCTGCAGACCCCCGTAATCCTGCGTTAATCTCTAACCGTTTTGGTAAGATGATCCTCAGGGTATTAGAGTGTTGAGCCTATAATTGGGCTTTGTAATTGGGGTTGTGTGGGACAGGGATCTGCCTTGCTTAGGCCAATCGGCCTTCTGCAGACTCCCATTTTCTTATGTTCTTATGTTCTTATGTTTCCGACTCTCCAAATCTTCATTCCCTCTACTAGCCAACCACTCTCTATACGCTTTATTCTTGTCTTCTACAGCTATTTTTTCCTCTTCTGTCCACCGTGCTATACCTTTCACTCCCCTCCCTCTTCTCCTTACTCCACACACCTCACATGCTGTTCACAGATCTCTTCCTTAAACACCTTGCTCATCTCCACTTCCTCCATATCTTCCAGGTCGAACCCACCTAGTCATCTTTCTACTGCTCTCCTGTACTCTTCCCTGATTTCCTCCTCCTGTAGCCTCTCTACCCTCCTCGCCAAGGAGTATCTGTGGTAGTTAAAAGGGTTGGTTGAGACATAAAATCGTCTAATAATTGTCAGATTATAATTAATAAGATGTCACCGGTACTGAACGGGTTAATACAATGTTTTATTGCTTCGACTGTTAACCCCATCTGTACCGGCGACGTCTTTTTAGTTTTATTTTAGCTATGTTTAGACGATTTTGTGCAGTTTAAGAGGGATCTGTGGTAGTAAAAGGGTTAAATGAGATAGTTTGAAGCGTGTTAGTTGCTGGAGGCCCTATTAAACTCAATAAAATCGTCTAATAGTTGCCAAAATATACTGCAAAATACGTCGCCGGTACAGAAGGGGTTAAGAAGAAAAGTAAGGCTATCACATATTGAAATATACAAATACAGATACGGTAAAAATATAATCAAATATTGCAGTTTTCCATTGCAGCTTGGGTTAAAATACATAACTAAAGTAATATACAGTATATTTACCTAAATGGCAGATTATGTTCTGCTAAGAACACAGCAAACAGAATACTGGCATATGGAACACCACTCAAAGTGTCTCTGGAAGGTGAGGATGTGCCAGACTGGGGCGACATGCCAGGCTGCTCTCCATCGTCAGAGGTCATGAAAGGTGAGTAAAGGTGCCACTCCGACCAGGAACAGATGTGGTAGCTTTCAGCCTGTCATCCATGCTCTGGTGTTGCCTTGAAGTACGATGGCGTTTAATTGCTGTTATCTCTGCAGTTAGCGTTTTATGACAGATCCAACAGTATGCCTTTCCTGGTGTTTGTGGTACTCGGGCAAGCCAAGACTGGAAAATTTCCATAGACAGCCATCTTTCTTGGAAATTGTGACGAGGAGACATATGACCTGCAATTTAAAAATTGTATACAGTTTATACGGTACTTTGTTATGTTACAGAATGTAAACTGAGCCCCAGCGACTTGAGTCAGCGTTAGTTTTGAGAAATAGCCACAGTATGAAACCACATACAAACATTTATTAAAATAATTAATGTTTTGATTTAACAGATCACAACTAATTAACATATTTAAACATGACCAGTTGTGAATGTATATCTTACTCCTCATAAACCAAATATACTGTATATGTAAATTAAAGACAATATTTGAAATATAAATCCTAATTACATAACGATTTACAAGGAAATTCTATTGAAAGTCATGTTAAACGTTTAGAAAAAATAGAATCCAAGAAATTAATACAGAAACAATTGACAACCAATGTGTGGCTTACAGAAAACATTAAACACATAAATACGGAAGCCCTAATAAGTCATGTCTCATCTTTCATTACGTTTGGGTCTCTCTGTGCTGTATTTATGTCTGTCAGATGATGAATAGGGTGGGTACGTGTAGGAACATGTTTGTATATCTCACTCGAAATGTATAAATCCTGTTCAGATATTACTGATACCAATTATACAACAAAATATACTTGGTGCCGAGACATCACTTATTAGGCAGACTGTTCACGCAGATTTTTCAATGACATGAAAATGCATAAAAACCAGGAGGGAAAATCATTATATGAAAATCAATACAGTATCCAAAAAGCAAAAGTACAACTCAGAGGCCATTAGAATTTAAGCTTATACAAAATAATAAATAAATAAATATAGACAAATAAAACAGAATATATATATATAAAGTGTGTGAAAAAGGAATCTGAAGGTACGTACATGCGGGGAAGAGTAAGGCTATGGTCTTTGAAAGGGGGGCAGCCACAGAGTATGAGGTAAGGTTGAATGGTCAGGCTATGAAGAATGTCAGCTCATTCAAGTATTTGGGCAGTGTGTTGAGTAAAGATGGGAGTATGGATGAAGTACTGTGGGAGAGGGTGCAACAGGGGAAGAGGGTTGTAGGAACGCTGAAAGCAGTAACAAGAAATAGGGTAGCCAGCATGGAAGTAAAGAAGTACTTGCATGACAGTGTGGTAATCCCGACATTGACTTACCGGAGCGAAGCACAGACGTTGTTGGAGAGACAAAAACCAAGAGTGAGAGGGGTGGAAATGAGTTACTTGAGAAGTCCGTGCAGAGCTACATGGAGGGATAGACAGACGAATGAGGAAGTACGAGAGTAGTGTGGTGTGAATGTAGATGTGCTGGAAAGTGCGAAAAGGAACACCTAGAGATGGTTCTGCCATGTGGAACGTATGGGAAGCGAGAGAATGAGGAAGAATGTACGAGAGCGAGGTTGAAGGACGGAGAGGGAGAGGTAAACCGAGAGAGAGGTGGAAGGATGGAATTAAGAAGTGTTTGCGGGACAAGATAACAGTAGGCTATCTGTGCGTGAAGTAAGTGACACATTCTATTAGTATAGATCCTAATATTGGTTGCCGGCTGTTCCAGTGAACATTTAGAGGCGCAGAGCAAAGAAAAAGGGAAGTAAAAGATATTTTAGTAAGACAGAACCTAAATAAGGGGTGATAGGCAACATGACAGGTGGCGCAGACGAAACAGCTGATTTAGGAGTTTTCCGCCAATGTAAGAAAGTAGTAAGGGACGATGATTTAGCTCTCCAGTGTGAAATTTGTGAGAAATGGCTTCACATAAAATGTCAAAAAGAAGTTGAATGAGAGTCTGAAAGATAGGGAGGATACAGTGCACTGGTTCTGTAGGGAATGCAACTCTTCAGTGGCGAAGGAGATTAAAGTACTGAAGGAGAAAATGCGGAATGTAGAAAATAAACAAGGAAATTCGAAGATTATATGAATACTCCGGTAACTGAACTTGTGACTGATATCAACCATGTAAAAGCAAAGTTAGATGAAATGTTGAAGGAAAGGATGGAGAGGGCGAGGGTGCATATGAAGAAATATGAAGAGGAAATAAATGAGAAGGTGGAGAATATTGTGAAGATAAGTATGAAGGATGATATTAGGAAGATTGGAGAAGAGATGCAGGTAGAGGCTAGAAAAGTGTGGGTGGAGAAATTGGATAAAGGAGCAAGGACGTAAAGGGACATGCTTGTGAAATCAGCAACAAGTGTTCCTAAGGAAACTAAGATTGAGGAACAAGAGATCGTGAAGAGAGCAACGAGCGAGATCCGAAGGTGTAACATTGTCTTGCATAGGGCACCTGCAAACATTAAGGAAGGCATTTCTCTAAATATAAGGAAGGAAAAAACAAAGCATGACACAATGATTGTGGAAACCCTAATGGAAGCTATAGGGATAAATCAGCGAGAACTAGGCAAAGTGGAAGTAAGGAGGCTAGGAACATTCAGCAAGGACATGGAGAATGATGTAATGTTAGCAAGGCCAATGCTGGTAAAACTGAAGGATGGAAATTTGAAGGACAGGGCTATGAGGAATCTGTAAAAACTGAAGGACATAGAAGATGCAGATAATTCTGGTATCAGAGTAGCACATGATATGAGCAAAGAAGAATGAGTGAATGACAATAAACTCAGAGATGAGGCATGGAAGAGAAACGAGGATGAACAAGGAACAGGAAATTTTTACGTGGTGAGAGGGGATCCGTGGCAGAGATACATACTCAGGGTGGAGAGAAGGCAAGTAAACAACAATCAAGCAAAGCCAAGAATGCAGTAGGAACAGGAGTCACAGGAATATAAGACAATGGACAGGGAGCAGAAAAATCAATAGGCCTAAAAGGGAAAAGTTGAAAATAATATTTAGTAATGTAGATACTTTTACCACTGATAACCTATATGAGCCAAATGCTAGGATCGCAGAGCAAGAAGATAAACCACATGTAATTGCGCTTCAAGAAGTAAAACCGAAAAACTGCAGATACGATAGATTTTTAGTGGAGTATTACATAGAAGGCTGAAGAGTAATAAATCTCCAGGACCAGATGGTATACATCCAAAATTTATAAAGGAAGTTATGAACGAAATTGCAGAACCACTAAGATTACTGTATCCAGTATCATTTGCTAGGCAAGAAATCCCAACAGAGTGGAAGACAGCAAATATTACTGCAATATTAAAGCAGGAAGATACAAGTTATCCTGGTAATTATAAGCCAGTTTGTCTAACTTCCATAATTTGCAAAATTATGGAAACACTTGTTCGAAAACAGATTATGGATCGCTTGAAAAATGGAAATATGCTCAGGAACAAACTATATGGGTTCGTATCTGGACGTTCGACAGTGCTACAAATGATTAAAGTTTTAGATCACTAGACGAAGGATATGCTATAGATGTGGCTTATTGCGACTTCATGAAAGCCTTTGATAAGGTCCCACATGAAAGGTTGGTAAGCAAGATAAGAACATATAACATTGGAGATGACTATGTAGGGTGGATAAGAGATTTCCTATGCAATAGAAAACACAGGGTGGTAGTGAATGGAGAAAACTCAGCATTGTCGGTGGTAACTAGTGGGGTACCCCAAGGATCGGTTCTGGCACCCCTGCTATTCGTTGTATATATTAATGATTTACCGGAGTCGATAACAAATGGCAGTGACGTATACCTATATGCGGATGACACAAACATAATAAAAAATATTACAAGTATTGAAGATTGTAAACTATTACAGGAGGATTTAACTGAAATGAAAAGGTGGTCTGCAAAATGGCAGCTGGCCTTTCACCCTGATAAGTGCATTAGGATGAGAGTAGGAAAATCACACACAGAATAATTCAAATATGAAATGCATGTGGCAATGAAATATGTGAATTATGAGAAGGATCTCTGAGTGGAAATAAACTCTGAGCTTAACTTCAGAAGGCATTTGGCGGAGAAAGTAAATAGTGCTAACAGAATGGTGGGTTTGATAAGAACTTTTGTAAGTTTGAATGAAGTGACTTTTAAGACATTTTACACCACATTTATGAGACCACTATTAGAATATGCAAACCAAATTTGGCATCCTCACAAAATGTTAGATATTGATGTGATGGAAAATGTTCAGCGAAGAGCGACGAATATGGTGCCCTCCTTGAAAGGGCTTTCATACCAGGAAAGACTGAGGACATTGGATCTTCCTTCACTGGCTTATTGGAGAACAACGGGGGATATGATTGTGACATTAAGATCATTGATGCAATAATTATATGATAGGGAAGTTTGTGGAAATATATTTCAGGTAACTGAGTAGGCTAGGACAAGGGGGCATAGTAAGAGGATACAAAAGATGAGACCTAGGTTAGACATTAGGAAAGTTTCGTGTAGATATAGAGTTGTAAATGTATGGAACAGCCTGCCCGAATATGTTGTAAATTCTGAAAATGTTAGGAAGTTTGAGATAAACCTTGACCGTGAATGGGAAGGGCAAGACCAAAATTTAATTATAAAACGCAGCACATGCAAGGCGTTTAAGGAATAATGAACCAAGAACCTCAAAACAAATTGAAATATCATGAGCCGGAGTTAAAGGCTCTTAAATTGGCCTTCTTCCGGAAATGTTCTACGGTATTCTACGGAAAGTGGTGCTGGATGGGAGGAAGGACGTCGATTGACTGGGGACAGAGGTGCATGGGGGCGTTTCGTTCGTGGTCACCCCTTCGGGGATCACGGCGTCCGACAATAGATAGATAGATAGATAAATTGAAAGGTAAATCAGAACCCAAAATAATAACATGTTAAGGTGTACAATAATGATGTAGAAACTGTGAACAGCAGTGAATTCCCCTAAAAGATCGAACATTTTGCAAAACATTTTATACAAAACCGCACCAGTAACAACATTTCGACTCTAATTGGAATGTAAATGAGCATCGAACATATGGAAAACAGACTGGCAGAGATAAAAAATCACACACACCATGATAATAGTGGGAACGCCTGCAGAAGAATACACTGGACCAGCATAACTCCACGAATACATGGACAAGGCGTAAAATATTGTTACAAACAACCAGTATCCACACTTGGGAACTATAAACCCGAACAAATAGTTCGAGAAATTATAGGAAATAAAAGTAGGCCTATGTGACATTGATGGATTGTAATCAGAAGTTTTATGGAATCACTGGCAAATCTATAAAATGAAATATATTAAGATAAATTCCATAACAGCACAAAGTCTATAAATATAAAACACAAATAAGCCCTTCGATCAAGATATATGTGCTATACAATCATTATGGGAATCAATAAATCAGAACTAGAATAAAACATAAGAGTAGCTGGTGAAATGAATGAATTACCGCCATAATAATAGAAAAAACTTGGTCCTTCATTACCACTTCCTGTTTTTTATTTACATAGAGAATGAATTCTTGTGGTGGGAATCTTCTCCATATATATTATTTTCATAAACACAAGTATTTAGCACAAACGTAATACAGTATTTGGAGTATTACCAGGGAAGAGGCACATAGGTACCACATGGAAACCTCGGACGTACCTGTGTTACTGTGGATCACTGCAGCACTTAATGAAATGGCAGGAATACATTGCCAGACTGACGAATTCCGTATGCCTGCTTCAAATATTGCTTTTGTACACGTCATCAGCCATGGTTCTTATGTTACTATTAAGTTATATTATAAGGAAAATAATACAGTTGTTATGCATGTGTATTGTTATTTATTATTACTGTGTTATTCTATCATAAAAGTTGAAAATGTTCATTACGGAAATATTTCCGTTTTTGACGGCATATCCTTAGTGCATTGTCTGCATCCTTTTAGCAGACGAATTTCTGTCCAGTGGCAGCACTGTCTACAATACCTAAAGGACATGGGCGAGAGAGAGTTACAAAGAGCTATAAAGACAGTTAGTACATCAAAATCTAAGAACACAAAATATTATAGTACAAAACCATTCCTAAGCATAACATGTAGTATTGTCGTCTACAACAATATTATAGTACAAAACCATTCCTAAGCATAACATGTAGTATTGTCGTCTACAACAATATTATAGTACAAAACCATTCCTAAGCATAACATGTAGTATTGTCGTCTACAACAATATTATAGTACAAAACCATTCCTAAGCATAACATGTAGTATTGTCGTCTACAACAATATTATAGTACAAAACCATTCCTAAACATAACATGTAGTATTGTCGTCTACAGCAATAGCCTATATAAATAATAAAACATAAGTTTATGTACACACACAAGTGAACTAATGCAAATATATACCGGTATATATATAATAGTAAGGATACAATGATGTGCGTTATAATAAAAACAAAGAAATAATATACGGTAAATATCGGAAAAACATCCTAGACACAGGTCACAATTAAAAACACATGTACCTGAAGGGTCTGCCAACTTCGGTTATTGACCTCACCAAATGTTCATGGGTCAACCTAATGATGTTCTAATTTACAGTCTGACGATCTGGACATATGTTTCTTGATCTTTGTATTTTATCATTTTCGAGGAAAAGATTTAAAAGGATATTATCTCTTTTGTACAGTTCATCATTTAGATTCATAGTGTTGATAATTATGCTCCGATCAAGGTGGACTCAGCAAAAAGTCTTTCATTACAGCAACCTGACCAGTAATCATCTTTGCTTCATCCCAATACATATTATGGCCATGTCTATGTTTGTGTATAACAATACCATTAGATTCTTGTTCTGCCATTACTGATTGTCGGTGTTGTTTTATTATATATATATATATATTTTTTTTCTTTCTATGTGAATGAGGGAGACAAAAGGCACAACTGCCTGCAGCGAGTGCCTCCCCCAGATTTCAAAGAGTGACAGGGCCGAAATCAAGGGACGTTCGAGCTATAATACCTGGATACACGGAGTTTGAAGCAATTTAAGTCATAGGAAGAGGAAAAGACTGATTCTGAGAGAGAGTTCCATAGCTCAGCAGTTGTGAATACAATAAATTTTGAGAATAGCGTTTCACTCTTGGGTTGGAGAGTTGCACAGAGAAGGGGTGGGATTGTGTTGCAAGGCGGGTACTACGTACTCTACGTAGAGGAGGTAGTATACACTGGGAAAGCTCCGAGGAACACTGATTATTGTAGTAGCGATAGAATAGGGAGAGAGATGCAACATTGCGGCGAAGGGAGAGAGATTGCAGACAATTCGTTAGTGGACGGGAGTTAATGATATTATATATATATATATATATATATATATAATTATATATGTGTGTAATATTCGTGGCCTTTCCTCTACCAACCCTGATCTTCTCTTTCTCACCGAGACACAGTTGTCTGGGACTACTGACAGCAAACCCTTCTCTTCATCATCCTACTATCTCTATCCTCAGTTTCGAGCCAAAGGTGGATGTCTATGTACGCAACAATCTTGTTTTCTCCTATGTTCTCAACTTAGATTCTTCGGAATTCTCAAGTCTCTGGCTAAAGCTTTCTTGTCACTCTCAAACTAAATATTTCTGCTTTGTCTATCCCTCCCTTAATTCTACTGACTATCCAAAATTCTTTTATTATCTAACTTCTAAAATGGAACACATTTTATCCATCTCTCCTTTTGCAGAAATCGCCATTTCAATGTTCACCATCACCAATGGCTCTCCTCTGTTTCCACTGCCCAACCTGGCTTCTTAAACGACCTAGAGCAGTTAGTCCAGCAATCCCGGATCACTTCAAAGATCGGCCCAACATTCTTGACTTATTTATAATCTCTAAACCTTCTGCTTATACTGTAAATCTTTTATCTCCTTTGGGCTCCTCCGACCATAAACTAATATCTGTCACCTGTATTATCTCTCCGGTATGGCCACCCGATCCTCCCAACCGGCGGCGCTTGTGGCACTTTGGCGCTGCCAACTGGGAGGCTCTTCGGCAGTAGTTCTTTGATTTCCCATGGAATTACTTTTGCTTCCATGGCCGGGGACCCTTGGAGAGTGCTGAACACATTACCGAGGTAATCCTCTCGGGCATGGAGGCATCACTTCCATTTTTTCTTCTCTCAGTCTAATGCAAGAACATCTTGGTTTACTCACGCTTGTTCTACTGCTGTCCGCAACAAGGAGGAAGCATTCAAATGGTTCCGACGCCTTAAGGCTCAAGAATCTTATTTTTCCTATTTTCTGCCCGGAATCAATCCAAATCTTGTCTTCGACTTGCCAAACACTCTTCTATCAATAATATATGCACTGAACTATCCAACTATAGCTCTTCCCAAGCTTTCTGGCATCTAGCCAGAATCATCTCCAACAATTTGTCTTCTTCATCTTTCCCTCCCCTTTCCCACTCTGATGGTACAACCATCACTTCTTCCTCTGACAAAGCTGAACTCTTCGCTCAAACATTTGCTAGAAACTCCACCTTGGACGATTCCGGTGCTATTCTTCCCTCTCCACCCCCCTCTCTCCTACTTATGCCTAATATCCTAATCTCTTCTAAGGATGTATTTTGTACCCTCTCTGAACTTAATACTAATAAGGCATAAGGTCCGGACGGTGTTCCTCCTGTTGTACTATAAAGCTGTGCCTCCGTGCTCACTCCCTGCCTAGGCAAACTCATTTGTCTCTGTCTCTCCACTAATGTCTTCCCTTCCTTCTGGAATTTTGATCTCAATCAACCTGTCCCAAAGAAGGGTGACCGCTCTCAACCCTCTAACTATCGTCCAATTGCTCTCATCTCTTTGAATCTCTAAAGTTTTTGAAACCATTCTTGCTTCCAAATTTCTTAAGCATATATCTTCTCATAATCTACTATCAGATCGCCAGTATGGCTTCCTTAACCCGGGAACTGCGGGAAGACTCTTAAGAGTTCCCCCGGCGGACTGCGGGAAGACTCTTAAGAGTCAGAGAAAAAATAAATAAATTTTAAACATCGATTTTTTTTTTTTTTTTTTTTTGCCCTTGGGCCATCCAAAATATCAGTCCTCTACCTCCCCTCCTTCCCCACTTTCCTCCCCTCCTTCAGTTATCACCTATTTTCCCTGTTATTCCCTTATTCTGAGGTATATTTTCGTGCTAACATTAGCGAGTTGCAAGCAGGGCATTGTCATCACTGTTAGCAAGCGAGTGCAAGAGAGAGAGAGAGAGTATCGATCAACAGTGTCTCAGTGGCCTTGGGGGAAATTGGCGGGAAATGAGGTTGCCTCACCCATACATTATGTAACTCGCGGCCTGTATCGCCGATTTTGACCATCCAAGCGCTGTTTTCACTCGTTTTATTGTTGTAACAGGTTAATACCTTTATAATCAACCTATAATAGGCGCATATGGATAAGTATTAATGCTATTTATGGTAGAATGAATATTTTAGTGATGGAAACAGCTCAAATACATGCGCACAGGCAGAGGTGTCTAATTACCCCATGCGCACTTAAGAGGTTAAGCGTCACTCTACTGGTGATCTTCTTTCATATCTTACTAACTCTTGGTCATCCTCCTTTCGGGACTCCGGTGAGACTTTTGCTATTGCACTAGACACATTGAAGGCATTCGATAGAGTCTGGGACAAATCTTTAATGTCTAAACTACCCTCCTTCGGTTTCTATCCCTCCATCTATGCTTTTGTCTCTAATTTCCTTTCCGGCCATTCCATATCTGCGGTTGTGGACGGCTATTGCTCACTTCCTCATCCTATCAACTCGGTGTTCCTCCGGGTTCTGTTCTATCTATCATTCTCTTTCTAATTTTCATAAATGATCTTCTCAACTGTACCTCTAGTCCCATCCATTCATACGCAGACAACTCTACCTTACACTACACAATAAGTTTTCCTGAACGCCCCAGCCAGCAATCCCTCAAAAACAAACATAATGATACCATACAACACTTTTCTTCTGATCTACCTACTATTTCCAATTGAGGCAGAGAAAACCTTGTTGCCTTTAATGCTTCCAAAACCCAATTTCTCCATATTACTACCCATCCAGAACTCTCAGAGGTTTATATCTTTTTCTTCAACAATAAAAAATTCAATCCTTTATCTTCTCTCGGTATTTTTGGTGTCTCTTTTTCTTGTGCTCTCAATTGGAAGGACCATATTAGCAGTTTTGCTAAGGCAGCCTCTCATAAACTGGGTGTACTCAACTGCCTCAAGGGGTTCTTTATCCCTGCAAAGCTTCTTTCTCTGTACAAGGGTACAGTGCATCCTTGTATTGAGTATTGTTAACATGTGTGAGGAGGATCCTCTCACACCGCACTCCTAGACAATGTAGAAAGGAAAGCCTACTGTATCATTAATTTCCGTCCACTCACCAACTCTCTGCAATCTCTCTCTAGATATTGGGACGTTAACCACTCCGTTAGAACCGCATGGCTTGTCCTACAGTGACTCGCTAGGATCGCCAGGGCAGTGGATGGGGCTACAGTCTATGTATTAGAGTGTGCTTTATTTCATATGAAAGCTCGTGTCATGGGCAGTCCAGAAAGGCTCTTTGTTTTCACACATGTCAAGGCTTTATATATTTAATTGTAAAGTATATGTTTTATCATTATTAACTAGTAATGATGGGATCTGGGAGAGAGAGAGCTACATAGAGCTACATAGATACACAGACCACACAGACCTCAAGGTCCTTACTAGGCAGTCTGGCCTTACAAACTATATATGCATATATGCATATATACACATACACACATACACATACATACATATACATATACACATATACATATACACATATATATACATATACATACATATACATATACATATATATATACATACACATACACATACATATACACCGGTACACACATATACACATACATACATACACACATACATACATACATATATGTACAGTATATATATACATACTGTACAGTGCACACACATACATATACATACTTTTTTTTTTTTTTTTCATATCACCCCAGCCCTCTGCAGATAGAGGTCAAGCCTTCCCTTGAAAGCGTTTATTGTGTCGCTCTCCACCACTCTCGCTGGTAGTTTATTCCACTCTGTCGCCACACTGTAGGTGAAGAAACTCTTTGTGACATCTAGGTTTGCCTTTTTGGTTTTTAATTTCATTCCATTTCCGCGAGTTTGATTAGTATTGTTTAATGTGAATAGTGCATTTACATCGACTTTGTCGAAACCTTTTAGTATCTTAAAGCACTCAATAAGCTGACCCCTCAACCTCCTCTTTTTTAATGAGAACAGGTTCAATCGTTTAAGTCTTTCTTCATATGGTTTATTTCTTAATGAGGGTATCATCTTCGTCGCTCTACGCTGTACTGACTCGAGTCTTACAATGTCTTTGATCAGATAAGGTGACCAGAACTGCACACCATATTCAAGGTGGGGCCTCACCATACTTTTGAACAGTGGCACTATTACGTTTTCATGTTTATATGTAAATTTTCGTTTAATAAAGCCCAATGCTATGTTTGCCTTATTGCAGCTGCTATACATTGGTCGGAAGTTTTTAGGTTTTCAGATATTAGTACCCCTAGGTCTTTTACTACCGTTGCGGTTTTTATTTGTTTGCCATTCATTTCGTATTTGTATTTCATATTTCTGCTACCAACCTGCAGCACCTGACATTTATCGACATTGAAGGGCATCTGCCATTTTTTCGACCACTCTGATATCTTGTTTAAATCAGATTGCAACGCATTTCTATCATCTTCGTTCAGGACTGTATTTCCTATTTTTGTATCGTCGGCGAATTTGGAAATGGTGTTGTTTACCCCTACATCGATATCGTTAATGTAAATGAGAAACAGGACCGGTCCAAGGACTGAACCCTGTGGAACTCCACTAGTGACAGGCTCCCACTCCGATTCCACTCCATTTATCACCACTCTCTGTCTTCTGTCTGTAAGCCAATTTTTTATCCAAGAATGAATTTCACCTTTGATACCTATCCTCTCCAGTTTAGCCAATAGTTTTCGGTGAGGCACCTTGTCGAAAGCTTTTTGAAAGTCCAAGAAGATTATATCTAGTGATTTCGTCATGTCGTTATATGTGAATAGTTTGTTATAAAATTCAATCAAATTTGTTAGGCATGACTTATTTGATCTAAAGCCGTGTTGACTATTTTTGATTAGGTTGTTTGATTCGAGGTAATCTACTATCTTATCTCTAATTATTTTTTCCATGATTTTTCCTACAATTGAAGTTAGGCTAATTGGTCTGTAATTACTCGCTTTGGCCTTGCTACCCTTCTTGTATATCGGCGTAATGTTCGCATCTTTCCAATCACTCGGTACAATCCCCTGTAGTAGTGATAAGTTAAATAGTTGTGTCAGGGGTTTTGCTATTTCGTCCTTGACATTCTTAATTATTTTCGGGTGGAGCATGTCGGGTCCCGGGGTCTTATTTACATTTAAATTACTCAATTTGCTTTGTACTTCGGTAACACTGATGGTGAAATCTCCTATCACATGAGTTGAGGTGTTATTTTCAAGGGTATGATCGATAATTTCTTCTGTGAAAACTGAGCCAAAATATTTGTTGAGCAGATTTGCCGTGTTTGTGTCACCTGTTATTGTCTGGCCATCTTCTATTAGCGGTCCGATTCCGCTTTTGATCTGTTTATTTTTGTTTACGTAACTGTAGAATTTTTTGGGGTTTGTGGCACTTTCTCTGGCAATAGTCATTTCGTAATTTTGTTTGTTCGCCCTAATTATTTTTTTCACTTCCCTTCTACTATTTTTGTACAAGTTTTTAATTACTTCAGTGTTTGTGTTATTTTTTACAAGTTTGTGGAGTTGATTCCTTTTCCTTATTGCCTTGCCAATGTCTCTACTGTACCAAGGGGGCATACTTGATTTCGTATTACGTTTTGGTTTCATGGGTACAAATTGTTTATGCGCTTCTGTAATTGTAGACTTAAAATGTCCCCATAGTTCATTTACTTCGTTTATATTTATGAGGTTTGAGTGTATGTTTGATAGCGATTCCTTAAGTCCGTCATAATTTGCGTTTTTGAAGTCCGAAACCATTCCTGTTGTTTTTACTGAGGAATATTTGCTTATAACGTTGATTCTTAAGATTTTATGATCGGACGTTGCCAGATGTTCACCTACATCCAGGTTTGATAATAAATTTTCTTGGGTAGTGATTACGAGGTCTAATATATTCCTGTCTCGCGTCGGCTGTTTTACGTGTTGAGTCAAAAAATTGTCCTGGATGAAGCTTGTCATTAGGCGTGACTCAGCATTTTTTCCGGTCAGGGTATTCCAGTCAATTAGGGGGAGGTTATAGTCACCTAGTAAAACTGTTTCGTCGGAATTAAGGGTTTTCTCTAGTATTTCATAAAAAATTGTATCATCGGCAACAGTTAGTCTCGGTGGTCGGTACGCTGTAGTGATATTTAACTTCATGTTTTTTGTATTTATTTTGACGCACACTATTTCTGCATTACTTTCGGGGAGAGTCACCTCGACTGGGTTTAAGTCGAGAGAGAGAGAGAGAGAGAGAGAGAGAGAGAGAGAGAGAGAGAGAGAGAGAGAGAGAGAGAGAGAGAGAGAGAGAATCACTTATACGTCCATTATGCAAACCCCTCTATATGTCGCCCTAACATTCTTCAAATTCCTTCTACTTTCAGTAAAGCCAGCTGTGCATCTACTGTACAACGTAAATTTTTAAAAATATTTAAAGTTACTTTTATCTGTCTAACCAAATTACATAAAACAATTGAACTACAAGATTTAAAGCTGAATAATCACCTTGTTCCAAAAAATGCAAACAATTATCTTGGTGGTATATTATATTAAGCTTGGTGGAGGTCTCACGAGGAAACAAATAAATAAATAAATAGATAAATAAATTATATATATATACCGGTATATATATATATATATATATATTATATACAGTATATATATATATATATATATATATATATATATATATATATATATATATATATATATTATATATATATATTTGCCCTAAAGGGGGTAGTGCTTGTTTTTTGGTCTACAGTATATATGTATTTATTATTATATTTGTTGAGTTTCCTTGCGAGACCTCCATCAAGCTTAAAGGGCATAGCACATGGGGTCAGCCATGGTCAGCTATCCTCATTATCATAAATGTTAGTGTACAATATACCTCCTATGTGCAATAATAGTCGTCCTAGTTTCTTATAAATGTAAATATATATAAATTAGTGTTTTGGTCGGTGGTGGCGAGAGGCATTTCCGAGCCCCTCGTGACGTGTATTAGTGCATTGGGGTACCCATAGAATAAAATAATCGATCAAAGAGTTTCAGGGAGTCTGATCATTGGCCACCATTTTGATTATCAGTCTCTCTGTTAAGTACAATAAGTACTCCATGCTGTGAAAGCAGTTACAACGATGGACAGATATCTAAAAGAGGGGTATGAGAAATTGTACGAGCAGCATAAGTTTAATAATGAAATGTAGAAATAATGGCAAGCTATCGAATAATGCACTGTGAAATTGAAAATAAAGCGGGAATATTTTGACATGTTGGCCGTACGCTGTTGTAGTACGAAGGTATCTGTCGTCCACCGTTAGAATAAACAATAGTGTTGCCATATGGATAGAGCTGCCAATACGTATTTATTTATGATTGAGACCAAAATATGAATAATTGTATTGATAGATACTTTAAGATACACACATTTTGCACTCATGCACTCACTGTCTTCGTGGCGCAATGCATAAGGTGTTGATTTTCGGTGTGAGCGTCCTGGGTTCGAATCCACGGACTGCCACATGTGTTTGTAATATTTCATTAATCGATTTTAGGAGTAGAGTTGGTTGTTGGATAGAACATAATAATATACATCAAATACTGCCTTCACATTACTTAATCATGTACAGTACGAAATACATCAGGGTAAGTTAAATATAGGCAATATCAAAGCAGATGTAATTCCCGCGGGCAAGTTTCTCTCTCAAAAACAAAAGAGAGAGGAAATAGGGTTTGCCAGCAAGCTCCTAAAGCTTGAAATATCTTACACGGCTTTGTTTACTATTTTAGATCAAAATTTAAGGCAAACCAAGGCAACTGTGCAGTACCATTCATGTTCTACCATGCTTTAGACAGTGATAACATGGAATGGGATTTTGTATGAGCTATGCTCTTTAAAAGAACACCCCCTAGATCCCCTTCAAGATAAATTTATAAAATTTTCGGTAGAAAATTTCCCGGCCAAAGGCCGGTTCCTTCTAAAATTACAGGCTCGCTATCGCTCACCAAGAAGAAATCGACACCTATATAGCACGAAGTCTTAATATTGATAAGGTCTCAAAATCGCCAATCTAAACGGAACGAACGTCTTAACAAAAATCAAAACTAAAGAGCGGTTCCCATACCTCCGTTTTAACCTCCGTTTGGAACGGACCTCGTCATCGATGACGTAGGGCGTTGGCCGTGAGTGCTCTCCCAGGAGTTAAAACTTCACGAGCGTGAAATCCAATGTTGCCACACTACCTCTTAGCTCGCCCAGTTGGGCTTACTTTAAGTATAGATGGCAAATTATTCGTCTTTGTGGTACTGCTTGACACAATTTATCGTGATATGCACTATGTAAACAGTCAAAATATTGGAGAGTATTTAAAAAGCCTGAAATCCAAGTTAAATTAACGAGCACTAGCATCAAAAGAGGCAATGTACTTCAAGCCTAAATGTGTTGATTTCGGAATAAATATTACACAATATCTATAATTGGTCGTCGTGACAACATGCACAGCTATCAAATTACACTTTCTATACAACTCTGGCTTCACAAAATGGAAAGTATGAGACTATTTAAAAATATGGGCTACCTTTTCGCTTTGCTCCTGGGCTATAAACATTGGCAGTACTTCAGAACTCGCCCAACATTGTGTCCGTGGCGGAGAGGACTAGTGTTTATCTTGTTTACATTATAAATACGCACTATACGGACATCCTGTGTGTGTATGCATAGGCTATAGGGTGTGTACTATTCATTGGCGACCAGTACATGCCAATATAATATATCATGGGCACCATAAATATACGTAATTGTCTTCCGTCGTCCGTCCAAAGTTAAATCCTAGTCAACTTTCCCGGACGGGATCTTGGATCGTATGCGTGCGAAACGGAGAACAGAAGATCCCGGTTCCCGCTCGCCGGAGCTCACACGTGACCGGACCTACGTCATCGATGACGAGATCCGTCCCAAAACGGAGGTAAAACTGAGGTATGGGAACCACGCTTTATATGCTAAACATGAGGGTGAAGGAGGTCCATAAAAAGCGACTACCTCCCCCTTAAAGCACTTCTAGATAAGGGGTAACATATTGTTGTAGGCCTAAAGTGAAAGTTTTAGTGGTGTAAAATAGTTGTGTATTTACATGGGCGTGTACAGTCAACACCAATAGTTCGCTGACAGCCTTAAGGGAGCCCACCTCGCTTGTTTTCTCTTCCTCTCCCTCTCTCTTTGGCTTGTATCTATTCGGCACCATTCAGCCTACTGTTGTAAGACGTTTACCCACATCCAGGTGTCAACATTTTCCTGGCGAGCGGTAGCAAGCCAGCATATATATATTTTTGTTTTGACAGCAAGCTAAATTTGTACATTTTTCGATAGAAAAATTTATCCGGCGAAGCCGGATTTCTCCATACAATGCTGGCTCGCTATCGCTCGCTAGGCAGAAATCGACACCTGGATGGGGATAAACGTCTTAAAAACAGTTGGCTGAATGGGGCCAAATGGATACAAGCCAGGGAAAGAGAGAAAAGAAGAGAAAGATAAAACAAAAAGTGACCCCCCCCCCCCTTAACCCTTCACCACGATGACAACTTTGACTGGCTAAAATGACAAGATCGTATGAGGTTTAAGAAGGACCTATATTATTCAGAGGGTTTACTTGAATGCATTTACCCCTTTGTATGAATTCCAATAAGGTATGAAAGGGGTACCCGTAATTAAAGTGGCCACAATACATAAATAATATACCTTCATAAAGACATATTAGTAGCAAAGAAACCAATCTAATACGAAGGATAGAGAGGTAAATCATTATCACTAAAAGCCAACATCGTAAATACCTGTGTTATGCCATTGATAACTAAGAGTGTAAGGAAATACCCCCTCAACACCTGCAGTCATCAGTCCAACATTTAAGAAGAGGTTTTGGTTTGTATTTATTCCTGGGACCCATTCTCCCTCATGTTTAGCCCCATTAGTTTTGATATTCTAAGACGTTCGACCTATTACTTTGGTTATTTTAAGACCTTTCACTCCATTTTGTCAGTATTAAGACCATCCGTGCACGTAGTGTTTTGTTGTTGTTGTTTTTTGTTTGTTTTTTCCCCTGGCGAGAGATCACACGCCTGCAATTTAGAAAGAACCTGCCTTCAGCTGGGGTATTTTTCTACCGAAAACTGCATGCACAAACTTATCTGGAAGGGGGGATGTTTGTTTGTGCTAATTAAGGGGTAAATACTAAGTTAATAAAGTATAGTACCGTATATGCCAATAAAGAGGTACGGTAAATACTATGATAATAAAGGGGTAAATATTATCTCAATATTCTCCATCAGGTACTTGCGACAAGGTATTCAATAATCAAGTAATTTAACTTTTATGAAGACCACCTACACTAACTAAGTAGGCTAAATGCATCTACCTACAGTATGTGGAGTTATGAAGACCACCTACACTAACTAAGTAGGCTAAATGCACCTACCTACAGTATGTGGAGTTATGAAGACCACCTAAACTAACTAAGTAGGCTAAATGCACCTACCTACAGTATGTGGAGTTATGAAGACCACCTACACTAACTAAGTAGGCTAAATGCACCTACCTACAGTATGTGCAGTTATGAAGACCACCTACACTAACTAAGTAGGCTAAATGCACCTACCTACAGTATGTGGAGTTATGAAGACCACCTACACTAACTAAGTAGGCTAAATGCACCTACCTACAGTATGTGGAGTTATGAAGACCACCTACAGTCCTACACTAACTAAGTAGGCTAAATGCACCTACCTACAGTATGTGCAGTTATGAAGACCACCTACACTAACTAAGTAGGCTAAATGCACCTACCTACAGTATGTGGAGTTATGAAGACCACCTACACTAACTAAGTAGGCTAAATGCACCTACCTACAGTATGTGGAGTTATGAAGACCACCTACAGTCCTACACTAACTAAGTAGGCTAAATGCACCTACCTACAGTATGTGGAGTTATGAAGACCACCTACACTAACTAAGTAGGCTAAATGCACCTACCTACAGTATGTGCAGTTATGAAGACCACCTACAGTCCTACACTAACTAAATAGGCTAAATGCACCTACCTACAGTATGTGCAGTTATGAAGACCACCTACACTAACTAAGTAGGCTAAATGCACCTACCTACAGTATGTGCAGTTATGAAGACCACCTACACTAACTAAGTAGGCTAAATGCACCTACCTACAGTATGTGGAGTTATGAAGACCACCTACACTAACTAAGTAGGCTAAATGCACCGACCTACAGTATGTGCAGTTATGAAGACCACCTACTACACTAACTAAGTAGGCTAAATGCACCTACCTACAGTATGTGCAGTTATGAAGACCACCTACACTAACTAAGTAGGCTAAATGCACCTACCTACAGTATGTGGAGTTATGAAGACCACCTACACTAACTAAGTAGGCTAAATGCACCTACCTACAGTATGTGGAGTTATGAAGACCACCTACACTAACTAAGTAGGCTAAATTCACCTACCTACAGTATGTGGAGTTATGAAGACCACCTACACTAACTAAGTAGGCTAAATGCACCTACCTACAGTATGTGGAGTTATGAAGACCATCTACACTAACTAAGTAGGCTAAATGCACCTACCTACAGTATGTGCAGTTATGAAGACCACCTACACTAACTAAGTAGGCTAAATGCACCTACCTACAGTATGTACAGTTATGAAGACCACCTACACTAACTAAATAGGCTAAATGCACCTACCTACAGTATGTGGAGTTATGAAGACCACCTACACTAACTAAGTAGGCTAAATGCACCTACCTACAGTATGTGGAGTTATGAAGACCACCTACAGTCCTACACTAACTAAGAAGGCTAAATGCACCTACCTACAGTATGTGGAGTTATGAAGACCACCTACAGTCCTACACTAACTAAGTAGGCTAAATGCACCTACCTACAGTATGTGGAGTTATGAAGACCACCTACACTAACTAAGTAGGCTAAATGCACCTACCTACAGTATGTGGAGTTATGAAGACCACCTACACTAACTAAGTAGGCTAAATTCACCTACCTACAGTATGTGCAGTTATGAAGACCACCTACACTAACTAAGTAGGCTAAATGCACCTACCTACAGTATGTGGAGTTATGAAGACCACCTACACTAACTAAGTAGGCTAAATGCACCTACCTACAGTATGTGCAGTTATGAAGACCACCTACAGTCCTACACTAACTAAATAGGCTAAATGCACCTACCTACAGTATGTGCAGTTATGAAGACCACCTACACTAACTAAGTAGGCTAAATACACCTACCTACAGTATGTGGAGTTATGAAGACCACCTACACTAACTAAGTAGGCTAAATGCACCTACCTACAGTATGTGCAGTTGCACCTACCTACAGTATGTGCAGTTATGAAGACCACCTACACTAAGTAGACTAAATGCACCTACCTTTTGTAAAGCGGTGAATGTTAAGGCTCTCAGCCTATGCCCGAGAGGAAGTAAGTTGGAATATAGAAGAAAAAAAAAAAAAAAAAAAAAACTACAGTATGTGCAGTTATGAAGACCACCTACACTAACTAAGTAGGCTAAATGCACCTACCTACAGTATGTGGAGTTATGAAGACCACCTACACTAACTAAGTAGGCTAAATGCACCTACCTACAGTATGTGCAGTTATGAAGACCACCTACACTAACTAAGTAGGCTAAATGCACCTACCTACAGTATGTGCAGTTATGAAGACCACCTACACTAACTAAGTAGGCTAAATGCACCTACCTACAGTATGTGCAGTTATGAAGACCACCTACACTAACTAAGTAGACTAAATGCACCTACCTACAGTATGTCCCAGAGTTATGAAGACCACCTACAGTCCTACATTAACTAAGTAGGCTAAATGCACCTACCTACAGTATGTGGAGTTATGAAGACCACCTACACTAACTAAGTAGGCTAAATGCACCTACCTACAGTATGTGGAGTTCGCCACTCTTGCTAGTGGCACCGAAGAGCGCACCCGCCCTTCCTCAATTATTTCAACTTTCACCACCAATTAACTATTTTTCAGTTCTGGCTGACATTAGACCATTTGTTCAGCTTAGGGAGGGACTGTGAGAGATATGATAATTTTCTCCAGAGCTTTGATTTGTAGGTTAGGTCATATTTTTTTTTTTTTTTTTTAGTCAGTTCAATTAAACTACAAATCACCATCACCACCACCTTCATATGCATCATCCACACCACCATAATATGCATCATCCACACCACCATAATATGCACCATCCACACCACCATAATATGCATCATCCACACCACCATAATATGCATCATCCACACCACCATAATATGCACCATCCACACCACCATAATATGCATCATCCACACCACCATAATATGCATCATCCACACCACCATAATATGCATCATCCACACCACCATAATATGCATCATCCACACCACCATAATATGCAACATCCACACCACCATAATATGCACCATCCACACCACCATAATATGCATCATCCACACCACCATAATATGCATCATCCACACCACCATAATATGCATCATCCACACCACCATAATATGCATCATCCACACCACCATAATATGCATCATCCACACCACCATAATATGCACCATCCATACCACCATAATATGCAACATCCACACCACCATAATATGCATCATCCACACCACCATAATATGCATCAACCACCACCATAATATGCATCATCCACACCACCATAATATGCATAATACACACCACCATAATATGCACCATCCACACCACCATAATATGCAACATCCACACCACCATAATATGCAACATCCACACCACCATAATATGCATCATCCACACCACCATAATATGCAACATCCACACCACCATAATATGCATCATCCACACCACCATAATATGCAACATCCACACCACCATAATATGCATCATCCACACCACCATAATATGCAACATCCACACCACCATAATATGCAACATCCACACCACCATAATATGCAACATCCACACCACCATAATATGCAACATCCACACCACCATAATATGCATCATCCACACCACCATAATATGCAACATCCACACCACCATAATATGCATCATCCACACCACCATAATATGCAACATCCACACCACCATAATATGCATCATCCACACCACCATAATATGCAACATCCACACCACCATAATATGCATCATCCACACCACCATAATATGCATCATCCACACCACCATAATATGCATCATCCACACCACCATAATATGCATCATCCACACCACCATAATATGCATCATCCACACCACCATAATATGCATCATCCACACCACCATAATATGCACCATCCACACCACCATAATATGCATCAACCACCACCATAATATGCATCAACCACCATAATATGCATCATCCACACCACCATAATATGCATAATACACACCACCATAATATGCACCATCCACACCACCATAATATGCAACATCCACACCACCATAATATGCAACATCCACACCACCATAATATGCATCATCCACACCACCATAATATGCAACATCCACACCACCATAATATGCATCATCCACACCACCATAATATGCAACATCCACACCACCATAATATGCATCATCCACACCACCATAATATGCAACATCCACACCACCATAATATGCAACATCCACACCACCATAATATGCAACATCCACACCACCATAATATGCATCATCCACACCACCATAATATGCAACATCCACACCACCATAATATGCATCATCCACACCACCATAATATGCAACATCCACACCACCATAATATGCATCATCCACACCACCATAATATGCAACATCCACACCACCATAATATGCATCATCCACACCACCATAATATGCATCATCCACACCACCATAATATGCATCATCCACACCACCATAATATGCATCATCCACACCACCATAATATGCATCATCCACACCACCATAATATGCAACATCCACACCACCATAATATGCATCATCCACACCACCATAATATGCATCATCCACACCACCATTTTATGCATCATCCACACCACCATAATATGCATCATCCACACCACCATAATATGCAACATCCACATCACCATAATATGCATCATCCACACCACCATAATATGCATCATCCACACCACCATAATATGCATAATACACACCACCATAATATGCATCATCCACACCACCATAATATGCATCATCCACACCACCATAATATGCATCATCCACACTACCATAATATGCAAGATCCACACCACCATAATATGCATCATCCACACTACCATAATATGCAACATCCACACCACCATAATATGCATCATCCACACCACCAAAATATGCATCATCTACACCACCATAATATGCATCATCCACACCACCATAATATGCAACATCCACACCACCATAATATGCATCATCCACACCACCATAATATGCATCATCCACACCACCATAATATGCATCATCCACACCACCATAATATGCATCATCCACACCACCATAATATGCATCATCCACACCACCATAATATGCATCATCCACACCACCATAATATGCAACATCCACACCACCATAATATGCATCATCCACACCACCATAATATGCATCATCCACACCACCATAATATGCAACATCCACACCACCATAATATGCATCATCCACACCACCATAATATGCATCATCCACACCACCATAATATGCAACATCCACACCACCATAATATGCATCATCCACACCACCATAATATGCATCATCCACACCACCATAATATGCATCATCCACACCACCATAATATGCATCATCCACACCACCATAATATGCATCATCCACACCACCATAATATGCATCATCCACACCACCATAATATGCATCATCCACACCACCATAATATGCAACATCCACACCACCATAATATGCATCATCCACACCACCATAATATGCATCATCCACACCACCATAATATGCAACATCCACACCACCATAATATGCAACATCCACACCACCATAATATGCAACATCCACACCACCATAATATGCATCATCCACACCACCATAATATGCATCATCCACACCACCATAATATGCAACATCCACACCACCATAATATGCATCATCCACACCACCATAATATGCATCATCCACACCACCATAATATGCATCATCCACACCACCATAATATGCATCATCCACACCACCATAATATGTATCATCCACACCACCATAATATGCATCATCCACACCACCATAATATGCATCATCCACACCACCATAATATGCATCATCCACACCACCATAATATGCATCATCCACACCACCATAATATGCATCATCCACACCACCATAATATGCAACATCCACACCACCATAATATGCATCATCCACACCACCATAATATGCATCATCCACACCACCATAATATGCAACATCCACACCACCATAATATGCATCATCCACACCACCATAATATGCAACATCCACACCACCATAATATGCATCATCCACACCACCATAATATGCATCATCCACACCACCATAATATGCAACATCCACACCACCATAATATGCATCATCCACACCACCATAATATGCATCATCCACACCACCATAATATGCATCATCCACACCACCATAATATGCATCATCCACACCACCATAATATGCATCATCCACACCACCATAATATGCATCATCCACACCACCATAATATGCATCATCCACACCACCATAATATGCATCATCCACACCACCATAATATGCATCATCCACACCACCATAATATGCATCATCCACACCACCATAATATGCATCATCCACACCACCATAATATGCATCATCCACACCACCATAATATGCATCATCCACACCACCATAATATGCATCATCCACACCACCATAATATGCATCATCCACACCACCATAATATGCATCATCCACACCACCATAATATGCATCATCCACACCACCATAATATGCATCATCCACACCACCATAATATGCATCATCCACACCACCATAATATGCATCATCCACACCACCATAATATGCATCATCCACACCACCATAATATGCATCATCCACACTACCAGAATCATCACCATAATCACACAATTAATCCTAAACACCAAAACAGAATTACCACTATTACCTCCACAAATTATTACCATCACCACCAAATATCACCATCCAATCCAATATCACCGCTCACATCAAAATTTAATGTCACAATTAGTTTAACCATCACCAACAATCACCCAAAATTGTAACCATCATTACCACCAAATCGTCACCATCACCCCCAAAATCACCATCATCATTGTCACTATCAATACCACCAAAATTGTCACCATCATCACTAAATATCACCCTCACCATCAACATCATCACCACCACCAGCACACCACACACTACAATCGCGTTAACCATCATCACAACCAATATCACCACCAAATCATCATCATAACCAATATCAACACCAAAATCATCATCATAACCAATATCAACACCAAAATCATCATCACTAGGCCTACCAGCACACCACACTCACTTTAACCATCATCATCACAACCAATATCATCATCATCATCAGCACACCAACTTCATAATGACCCCACTAGGCTACGATACTAGAAATGCCTGCCCTCCTTTCTTCCACCTCCCTCCATCCTTCCTTCCTTCCTGCACACTCTCCCTCCCTCTTTCCTTCACAGCCTCCCTCCCCTTCACTGCCTCCCCCCCCCCCCCCCAGCCTCCCTCTCTCTCCTTCAATGCCTCCCTCCCTCCTTCACAGCCTCCCTCTCTCTCCTTCACTGCCTCCCTCCCTCCTTCCTTCACAACCTCCCTCTCTCTCCTTCACAGCCTCCCTCCCTCCTTCCTTCCTTCACAACCTCCCTCTCTCTCCTTTACTGCCTCCCTCCCTCCTTCCTTCCTTCACAGCCTCCCTCTCTCTCCTTCACTGCCTCCCTCCCTCCTTCCTTCACAGCCTCCCTCTCTCCTTCACAGCCTCCCTCCCTCCTTCCTTCCTTCACAGCCTCCCTCTCTCTCCTTCACTGCCTCCCTCCCTCCTTCCTTCCTTCACAGCCTCCCTCTCTCTCCTTCACTGCCTTCCTTCACAGCCTCCCTCTCTCTCCTTCACTGCCTCCCTTCACAGCCTCCCTCTCTCTCCTTCACTGCCTCCTTCCTTCACAGCCTCCCTCTCTCTCCTTCACTGCCTCCCTCACTCCCTCCTTCCTTCACAGCCTCCCTCTCTCTCCTTCACAGCCTCCCTCCCTCCTTCCTTCACAGCCTCCCTCCCTCCTTCCTTCACAGCCTCCCTCTCTCTCCTTCACTGCCTCCCTCCCTCCCTCCTTCCTTCCTTCACAGCCTCCCTCCTTCCTTCCTTCACAGCCTCCCTCTCTCTCCTTCACTGCCTCCCTCCCTCCTTCCTTCACAGCCTCCCTCTCTCTCCTTCACTGCCTCCCTCACTCCTTCCTTTTTTCACAGCCTCCCTCTCTCTCCTTCACTGCCTCCCTCCCTCCTTCCTTCACTGCCTCCCTCCCTCCTTCCTTCACAGCCTCCCTCTCTCTTTCACTGCCTCCCTCCTTCCTTCCCAGCCTCCCTCTCTCTTTCACTAGCTCCCTCCCTCCTGCCTTCCCAGCCTCCCTCTCTCTTTCACTGCCTCCCTCCCTCCCACTCTCCAGCCTTCATTCACTTCCTTCCTTCCCCACCCTCCCTCCTACCCTCTCTCCCCGTCCCTCCCCCCTTCCTTCTAACTTATCTCTCCCTTCCTTCCCACACCCCCTCCTACCCCACCCTCCCTCTCTCCAGCCTTCATTCACTTCCTTCCTTCCCCACCCTCCCTCCTACCATCATTCCCCACCCAGCCTCCTACCCTCTCTCCTCGTTCCTCCCCCCTTCCTTCCTCCCCAGCCTCCTACCCTATCTCTTCCCCTACCTGGCAGCAAGATCATGAAACTTGCTGCCAGTTATGTAAACAACCAAGATGTCACACACTGCGGCATTATATCTTGCAGTGCCAACATCTAGAGAACTATAGAAACAATATGATAGATAGTGTAGAGGAACAAATAATATGGATGTTCAACCAAAATAAAATTGGTCAAATCATAGCCAAATGTAAAAATATAAAGCATATTCTAAGATAAGCACATACAAAAAAGGTATAGAATTGCACCAACTCTAGCAATTGTTATTGTTATAGTAGTTATTATTATTATGTATATGTATGTACGTGTGTGTATATATATGTTAGTGTTTATGTATGTATATATGTATGTGTGTGTATGTATATAATTGTATGTGTATATGCGTACATACAGTATGTGTATATGCGTACATACAGTATGTGTATATGCGTACATATAGTATATGTATGTACTGTATATGTGTATGTATATTTTTATGTGTGTGTATATGTATATATGTGTGTGTATATGTATGTATGTGTGTGTATATGTATATACAGTATATACAGTATATGTATATATGTGTATATATATGTATATGTATATAAAATATATATACAAGCCCACTTAGAACAGTGGGGCCAAAGAGTGGGAGGGATTTTCCCCGGAAACGGGATTATCGGGGGCAGGAGGAAGCTTTGATTGAAATTAGGGTAGTTAGGAACCCATTTTGGGATTTAGGGTATTACGAGAAGTGGGCTAAACCTTTTCTCTTTTATATTGGGGTATTTACAAGAATATTATAAGCCGTAGGAACCAGCCCCGGCTTGGCTTTGGTCTGTTATTCTAAGATTTATATTTAATATTTTGTTTTTCGTGTGTATACATATAAGTAAAATATGAGTAGGGTAAAGGAATGTATAATCACCTTTGCCCTTTTGAGACAATGTATTTGTAATTTTATGTATTTGTACTATCTCAATAAAGAATCAAATCAAATCAAATCAAATTCCCAGCCTCCTTCTCCCTTCCTTCCCACCCACCCTCCTACCCCCTCTCCCTCCCTCCTCCCTCTCACCGTCCCTTCATCTTTAAATGCCCTCTCACCCGGCCCTTTCTACGTTTCCCCCTCTTCTATTTCCCCATTGTTTTATCATTTTACGCTTCCTTGTCTCTTTAAGTTCTGTTATTCCTTAACTTTATTTGTTTCCTATGTTCCTCTATCTCTTTCTATGCCTCTCCTTCATTATCACAACGGTATTATTCTAAGTTTATATATCTCATAACATTTCTACGTTTCTTCTTTTGTAAATTTAGTAAACTTTATCTGTTTGTCGCCTCTACCTAAGTTTATCCCAAAATATTATCACATTGTTTTACTTTACGTTTGTATCTATCTTCTTTCTCTTTCCAGTTTCCAATATGTATATATTTGTACATTCCATTTTTCAATATTCTGCATCATCCATTTTGTTTCCTTTTTTCGTCGCCTTCTCTCTCTCTCTCTCTCTCTCTCTCTCTCTCTCTTATTATTATTATTGTTCTCTTTTCTTCCACGTTTGTCTCTATACTTTCCTTTGTTCTATTTCGTTTACATTTATTGATCTTTCCCATTCTACCTCCCACCCTCTTCGTTTGTATGCGTTGATTTCTGTATTTATCTGTCCATTCTCTTCCCTTCTTATCCTCGTTTTGTTTGTTTGTTTGTCTTTATTCTGCGTTATCTTTGCGTTTTCATTCGTAATTACTTCCATCTTTTTTTTTTTTTTTTTTTTTTTGGGTATTACGTGTTTCCCAATTCATTTTCCACGTGTATTACATGTTATTATATTGTTTGTTTACATTTTCCCTACCCTTTTAATTTATGTTTACGTTTATCAAGTTCTTTCTGTTATACTAACTGTAGTTTTTACATTAACCTTTCCCTTTGTCATCTTCGTTTATGCGTTCATTTGTTTGTAATATATAGTCTTTTTCGTTTGAATGTTATATTTGCTTTGGATTTCTATTATGAGACGGTATTATTTCCTTTGTAGTATACATTCATTCTTTCCCACTTCTTTCTCGATTTGGATTATCCTTTTCTCTTCATTTTACATATTTTTTTGAAAATCTAAATACGGTATATATTTGTCTTTTTCGTTCTTTCTTTTCCTGTATACAGTATGTTTGCGCGCGCACTCTCGCTCTCTCTTATAAATAAGGAGTGGGGAAGGAAGGGGATAGGCAGAAAAGAAAAGAAATCTCTCTCTCTCTCTCTCTCTCTCCTTTCTATTAATTAATTTCGTTCCGTTTCAATAACTCAGGCGCTTTCATTACAAACCCTCTCCGTATACAGTATGTTCTTACCTTTGGTTTAATCATTGTTCTGTACGTACAGTCGGCGGTGATAGTCCTACTGCACATCCACTATGGTTGTGATATGGTAGGTCATTAAGAGAAAGGAGGGTTATAATATATAGGGTATTAATTGAAAGGAAGGAAGGAAGGAAGGAAGGAGAGAGAGAGAGAGAGAGAGAGAGAGAGAGAGAGAGAGAGAGAGAGAGAGAGAGAGAGAGAGAGAGAGAGAGAGAGAGAGAGAGATCACACCTATTCTCTCACTGTGCGATTTTATAGAGCTTAGGAATTACCTCGAGGAATCAAATGAACTCCAAACAACCCCTTGACTCCCACATGTTCTCCCTAAAATGGATAAAATCGTCTATTGTCAGCCTGAATAAAATACAGTTGAAAATATCGTCTAGTGAACGTGAACAACGTAAATGTAGTACAGTAGTGTACTAAAGGGGGTATCCCACTGTGCGACTTTTCGATGGAGAATGCCGTGCGACCGTGTTTTTTTTCTATGTCCCAAAATTCGCGGCGAATAGTTTTTTCAGAAGCGAATGAAAGCAAATGAAAGCGAAAAAGGCGAATTTCCTCGATTGCAGTGCGACGGAAGTACGACCAAAGTGCGAATATGGCGAATTTTTTGGCGAAAATAACGAATGGTGTGCGACAATTGAGGGCGATTCATGGCGAAAGTGGCGAACGATGATGGCGAAAATTGGCGATTGTTGGACGATGTAATGAGATAAAACCGTGGAGGTTGTGCGACTTATGGCGAATATGGCGAATGCCATGTGTGTGTGTGTGTGTGTGTGTGTGTGTGTGTGTGTGTGTGTGTGTGTGTGTGTGTGTGTGTGTGTGTGAAAAGGCGAAATGTGGAAAAGCTGGACATTCTGTGTGTGTGTGTGTGTGTTGTAGTGTGTGTGCAACTGTGCATGTATGCGTGCTGTAGTGAGAGAGAGAGAGAGAGAGAGTGTGTGTGTGTGTGTGTGTGTGTGAGTGTGTGTGAAAAGGCCAAATGTGGAAAAGCTGGACAGTGTGTGTGTGTGTATCTATGGATCAATGTGTACAAGCCTTATCTCGGAATATCTGAACAATACTTGCGAGAACAACAATGCTACTGACGAATTATTCTGAACAATTAACAGTTCCATAGAGAACATTAACTTTGTTTTAAATTTTCGTTCGAAGTTCACAATCTCGTTTACATAATGTCTATTACAAAAACATATGCCCTCGAATCAAAATGTAAATATAAGTGTGTGGGTATGTCTGAGTGTCTGTGCATCTATGGAATAGGTGTATTCCCACTCAAGATACAATTATAGATTTATTTTTTGTTGCCTTGCAATTATAAGACTAATGTATTCAGATTAGGAAGTGTAGATGGAGGTCAGAGGGTTAATTGAGATACTCTTTACCCTTCTAGTTCCACAGATCATTCCAAAGCTAGATCAAATCTTCTAAAGGTAGTCAGAATATACTTTCAAAATGCGTCCTAATCTTCAAAGGGTTAAGTAGAAGTAACTATTAAATTAACACTGTCACTATTATGATAGTTTGTTTCCTCTAATTCGAGTTATCATTTGTCGATTTAAGGGGAGATTTCCACTTGAAGGATTTTATTCTAAACCCCTTTCTCCGTCATGTTTAGCACCATTCCTTTTGAAATTTTAAGACGTTCGCCCCATTCGAACGTTCCCTTAAATACAGCTTAGACAGGGCCTTTTGAAATAACTATGCCTCACATACACACTCGACATAGCCACACAACAATAACACACACAACACGTGTTTCAGTAATGGTTCCGGTACACTGACTTTTAATTTGAACCATAGTTTGAACTTATAACTCGTGTTATATAAGTTTATTATGAAATATTATGAAGAATTAATTAGGTAAGTATACATAACCTACTGTTATGTATATACAGTATATATATATTACTTATGATTAAATGATCGTATTTCGGCGATTTTGGTCACTCGGAAAATCAGCTGATGAATCTCGGCGCTCCAAATTCACTTGCATTGAAATTATATTCTTTGTACAAGACCACCCATGGTTTTGCCGGGTTTATTTAAGGCTCAGAAATGTTTCTTTATACGCTGGTATATACGGTATACTCAGTTTCATTTCATCTGACGGTATTGAATCCCATTTCTCGATACTTAATGGAAAAATATGAAATCATGTCTCTGCATCATATTAAGTCCAAGTTTATATAATTAGCACCACATTTCACTACAAAATCTTCAAAATAACTGAGAAATCCTGATGGGAACTTTGCATTTTTTTACCGTCAGTTGAAAAGAAACAGACTATAGTGAGAAACACATCAACAGTCACATTAAAACCCACCAATCGCCTCAGTTCGCCACATGTCCCATGTCATTCGTATGACATTGGCAATAATTCGTCAACACATTCGCTGCAAGATAGTAAACACACAAGAGGACACGGGCCGACTGCAGGAAGACATGAATGTAGTGTTCCAGTGGACCAGGGAAAACAACATGCAATTCAATGAGGAAAAATTCCAATTAATACGGTACGGAGATAATAATGGTGTTAAAGAAATTACAAATTACTTAACAGAATCTAACCACATAATAGAACGGAAAGACAGTGTGAAAGACCTTGGGGTATTAATGTCTGAAAATATGGGTTTCAAAGTACATAACCAGGTCAAAGTGGCGGCTGCGAAACGTCTAACGGGTTGGATTCTGCGTACTTTTAAAACACGCGGTGAATTGCCTATGATAACGCTCTTCAAATCTCTAGTGCTACCGCGGCTTGAATACTGTAGCGTATTAACATCCCCATACAAAAAAAGTGAAATAAATGACGTAGAGAGTGTACAAAGAAATTTCACTTCGCATATAAGTTCGATAAAACATCTACACTATTGGGAGCGTTTAAGAGCACTGAATCTGTACTCACTGGAACGTAGAAGAGAACGATACCTAATAATATACACGTGGAAAATCGCAGAGGGTTTAGTACCAAACCTACATACTCCGATAGTCATGAAATTCAGTGATAGGAGAGGCTGGGAATGCGAAATCCCCCGGATGAATAACAGGGGTGCTATGGGCTCTCTACGAGAGGGCTGGTTATCACACAGAGGCCCACGTCTCTTCAACAAACTCCCACGGCGAGTAAGAGACATGAGGGACATCTCGTTAGACAACTTCAAGAGAGCCCTAGATGTCGAACTGCAAAAAGTGCCAGACGAGCCCATCCTCGCAAGGGAGCGAGCTGTCGCTTCAAACAGTCTACTGCACCAAATCACCACCCATAACGAGGGGCGTCGCGCTCCTTGGTGCCGCTAGAAGAGCGGCGAACACATCAAAAGGTAAAGGTACTGGTGCGCTACTGTCGCCCTATTCGCTCAAAAAGCAGCGTTGCCAATAATTGGAATTTGCAAATTGGCGAATCAGGGCGAATTGGTGCGAATTGTGCGACTATAGTGCGACCAAGGGCGAATGAAGTGAGACAAAGGGCGAACATTCGCCAACATTCGACAACATTTTCAGTTCGCCGCCGTTTATTGGGTATGCTCAAAATTTAACGGCGAATCTGGGCGAACATGGGCAATGCTAGGGCGACCGTTGTGCGATTTTGGCGACAATTGGAGAATGTTCGAGCGAATATGGCGATTTTTGGAACATTGACAAAAAAATCCTGTCGCCCTCTGTCGCTGGGCGTTCGCCATCGAAAAATCGCACAGTGGGATACCCCCTTAATAAATGAGTAAATACAAAAAATATAGGTTCAGGTGTTTTAGGACTATTATTACGCCTCAGATAAAACTGGTCAAAATTGGGGTGCCACTTGACCTTTGTCCGTGACCTGGCTTTCACTTCCATATAAGGGTTCTCATTTGTCCATCAACAGTGTAATATCAATTTGGAACCATTTATTTTTATATAGGTACTATTTTAACTAAATATTCTGCTTAATATTATTTTTTATATTATATTTTGTGTACCGGTATTCCATATTCTTTACTTTTTAATATCTGTAAATAAATATATTTCATACAATCGTATCCTTAAAAAATATTGAACAATGTTAGTTATCGTAAGTAAAGTAGGTTATATACAGTTTTCGTAGTACCGGTATGCCTATATGACTAATACCCAGGTCATATACACTTGCTATATACCGGTATTTTATATACTGTATATATATTGTACATAATTAATTCACACCCTCATGGTAATTTTCCCACAAGCAACCCTCAACTAGCCCTTCTCCTCTATTCTAACTCACTCGTCTCTCTCTCTCTCTCCGCTCAATGTTCTTCTCACCATTTCTACTTTTTGTATATATTTCCATTTCAACTCTTATTTTCCTCGTTTTTCCTTCTCTCATATATTTTCTTCTTTTATTTTCGTTAGATTCATCATCATTCATATTACTTATCTAGTCAATCACATTCATAATCTCATTCCACAGCTTCTTTTCCCTTTATCATATAACATATTCATATTATATTGTCGTTTTGGCTTTCTCTCCAATCGTTTCGTATATTTAGCATGTCCCTTTTTCATTAAAACGCATGTCTTTCTTTTATCCCTTTTTACGAAGTTTATATTTCACTCCACTAAAAAAAAATAATAATATTTTCTTCAATCTCTTCCAGTGCGTTATTCACCTTTAACTTCTCATCATGACTTTCTCTCTGCCTCTGTCTTAAAAGTACCCTAATTATATTTCTTTATCTTCCGTTTCCTCAAAAATGTCCTTGACTCCTCGAATGTTCGTATCATAATTTCTTCAAACTCCTCCACTTTTTCATTTATTCTCTCTCTCCCTCTCTCTCTCTCTCTCTCTCTATATATATATATATATATATATATATATATATATATATATATATCCCGTTCTTCCACTTTACTAGAGGTTCTGCTATTTCTAAAACACACTCACACACACACGCGCACATACACACACAGACACGCACGCGCGCACGCACACACACCCGCGCACACGCTCTAATTCTACCTGGAGTTGTTTCGGCCACCTCAGCGGCCTCGGCGAGAGTTGCTCCCCCCGAGTATGTTTGCTGCCGGTGCTTGATGCAGCAGGCTATTCGAAAGGGCAGTTCTCACTCCCGCGAAGCATGGCTGATCAGGCACCGACTTTAGATGGTTGTCCAAGGCTTTCTTGAATACTTCCGTTGGCACGTCCATCAGATTTTTCACGTTCTCTAGCATTTGTTGAAGAGGCTCGGTCCCCTGTTTGTCAACCAGGAGTCCCTCAGTGTGCCCAGAGCTCCCCTACACTTTTGGGTGGGATGTTACATGTCCTACCCCTCTGTCGCTCCAGTTCCACGATATTGTGGTGTGAAGGTTTGGCACTAGACCCTCGATAACTTTCCATGTGTAACTTATCAAGTATCTCTCTCTTTTTCGCTCCAGTGAATATAAGTTAAGAGCCTTCAGCCTATCCCAGTAATGAAGATGTTTTACCGAGCTAATGTGGGACGTGAAGCTTCTTTGAACACTCTCTATTTCGTATATTTCCCCGGCTTTGTGTGGAGATGTTAGCACACTGCAATACTCCAGTCGTGGGATCACCAACGATTTGAAAAGTGTTATCATTGGCCGTTCTTCTCGTGTCTTGAAAGTGCGCAGTATCCAACCTACAAGTTTCCTCGCCGCTACTGACTTGGCCTGATTATGTTATGTTCTTTGAAAGAAATGTTTTCTGACAATTAACCGCTTCAAAAGATTACGTACTTTCTCTTAAATTCTCGATAGTATAATTTTGTCGAGTTTATTCAGCTTAGGAAGGTTAAACGGGAATCAGAGTTAGAGAGGCAATAATCTTTACCTCTTGACTGTTACGGGTCTTTCTAAAACTGCATAAAATCGTCTAATGGCAGTCATAGTATTTCTCCACTCTCTTTTCCTCACACATTCTCTTTTCCTCTCCAATTTTCATCAACTAAGCCTCTCTCTTTCCTTCCTTTCCTCTTTATGGCCATCGACTTTCCTCTCTGTCCTGCATCGGCCTATTTCTCTTCCTTTACGGTATACAATCCTCTCTCTCTCTCTCTCTCTCTCTCTCTCTCTCTCTCTCTCTCTCTCTCTCTCTCTCTCTCTCTCTCTCTCTCTCTCTCTCTCTCTCTCTCTCTCTCTCTCTCTCTCTCTCTCTCTCTCTCTCTCTCTCTCTCTCTCTCTCTCTCTCTCTCTCTCACTACTATTCCATCTCTTCAAATTCCTCCTTCTCTTGCTTCCCCTCCCACCCTCTTATTATCCTACATCTCCTCCACCCTCACTCCTCCTTGTTATTATTATGTTTCCCTCTTCCTCATACTTCCTACTCCACCTCGCTCTTCCACTACTATTCCAGCTCTTCTATTTCCTCTTCCCCACTCCTTCTACTCTCCCTCTCTACATCTCCTCTACCCTTTCTTCTCCTTGTTTATTATTTTCCCCTCTTCCTCATACGTCTTACTCCACCTACTGCTTCCGCTGCCACCATTTCCATCTCCTATACCTCCTAAATTGTTTCATAACAACTCCTCCCGCACCACCACTCTTCTTCTTCTTCTTCCTCTTCCATCTCAGCCAATACTTCTTCTCTATAAGCTACCTCTGTCTCTTCTTTCAACTTAACACATTGCAATTTCACCACCCCTTTCTTCTCTTCTTATCCCTCCTCCTCCTTCTTTTCTACCCTCTCATCTACCCATATTCTTTTCCCACCTCTTCCTCTTTCCCCTCCACTTCCACTTAGTACAAAGGAGCACAAAGGAGTACAAAGGAAATCAAGCAACAGCAG
>JBAKBP010022012.1:0-39634 GCA_037953745.1 Lithodes maja
CGTAGGAAATAAATTGTGTATATAACTACAAACTCTTTAGTGAGTATTAATGAGGACTATATCTGTGTCTATAATTTAATGTGTTTGATTTTATAAACGAGTATAATAGGTCGAATTTGAGTGGATGTGTGTATGTTTTTGTCATGGTTGTGAAGGGGTGTATTGCTGCTATAGTGTGTTTATGTGGGCGTGTATTGCCAAATTAATGTAGGTGGAAAATAATATCATGCAAAAGGTTCTATTGTATTATATATGTAAGTGTATGTATATGTTTGCGTATGTGTAAATGTGTACATGTGTGTATATTATATATATGTATATGTGTATATATGTTCACAATTTTGTTGTCGGAGCATGTGAGCAAGACTGATATTGAGGTGCCTTTTAAAGATATTATTTCTCTCAAAGGGCACAGCCATATATTATATTCTACATATGTATATATTGTATACTACTTTTGGCAAAATAAACAATTTCAATCAATCAATTTCAATCAAAGACCGGCCAATCTCCGCCATTTTAACTCCATCAGTGTCCTTATCCTCTCTGTACACTTAAACAAGGTCCAACTTAATTAACATTCTGTAATACTGGTATAGGAGAGAAAGCTTGGCCTTTGGATTAAATTTTTACATGATGAAGAATATGAAATTCCCCCATTGTTTAGTAATTATGGCACCAAAATGGCGTCCTCATGAAACAGATGACTTCTCTTTCTTACTACAACATTTGTACTTCATAGTAGTGGCCATGAGCACCCAATAATTCTTGCTTTATATAGTAGAGTGTTGACTTATAAAGTAAAATAATTGTTCTTTTCTATTTGTGTACAGTTATTTTTAGATAGTACTGTATTATAGAGCCCTACATGCACCTCATCATACACGTATCATACAGGTGCAGATGTGGTCATGATTATTTGACAAACTTTTCTTCATATCATCGAAACTGTTAACTTTAACAAATTATAGTATTTGAATACTTCGACAATTTAACATTATTCATCTCCTAAATAGTACACAACTACTCCAGTTCAGTTATATATGTTCCTGCTATATATCATATTTAGGAAGATAGTTTTCCTTACATAAATATAAACATTATTGCTGACTTCTTTGTGCAATATGTTAAACTATATCATATAATTTACTATATGATGCATGTGAACTTACATATAATAATAATCAACCAGTAACTACATTAAGTACTGAAGAACAGAAGAGATCCACATTTTAAGAAAGTTACTATACATTATATTCTTATTTCCTTTATCTATTGAAAATCAGAGAAGTTTCAGGAGAACCCCGGGAAACCCTCTGGCTCAAGCAAAGACTAGGTAGGGATGGCTATCCTCCGGGGCAATGCCACCAGCGTCATGAGCTCAGTTCGACAGGACTGGGTCACTGCGGTGAGGCCCCGGCAGGAGTGGTGTATCCGTAGTCTTTCCACAGTAGGGTAAAACAAAACATAAACTTTATTTGTATGTAACATGTGTGATGCACATTAATAAAAGGGGATGTGTCGGATGGTTGAAAGCCACAGTTGCTCGCATTGAAGCGTTATCTATGAAGCGCAAGATTTACAAAAAATATGTCCCCCTAAATGAACACAGGTGCTAACATTAGCTATAGCAATAGTAGTTTACATTTTTACTTTCTTCGTCTTTTTATTTGTTATTTTCGCAAGAATTAAAAATTAAATCGGTCCTTCATACAAACACCGCCTTCCCCTCCAAACCCCCCCCCCCCCCCCTTCCCCCCGCCTCCCTCCACTCCTCTTCCCAAACACCTTTATTCTATTTATTTGTTTGTATGTATGCAAATTCCTCTCACCCTCGAGCCTCCTTCAGAGCAATCTCTCTCTCTCTCTCTCTCTAGCTATCTCTCTAGCTAGCTATCTATCTATCTATCTATCTATCTATCTCTCTTTTGCATAGAGTCATATACCTCCTATTGGACTGTTTATCCACAGAAACATTAACATTAATTTTATATTACAGAAATGTAGTTTAATATGAAAACACACACACACACACAGGGACCCATTGAGCATGTTTAATATAACATTATAGTGTGTGTGTTCATGCTTTCCTGTCATATGATATAATTCGCTGTACTGTAACACACCACACGCTCGAAAATGTCTTAGCAGTTATAC
Source organism: Lithodes maja (assembly GCA_037953745.1). Classification (NCBI taxonomy): domain Eukaryota; kingdom Metazoa; phylum Arthropoda; class Malacostraca; order Decapoda; family Lithodidae; genus Lithodes; species Lithodes maja. The sequence continues at coordinate 2,158 of JBAKBP010022012.1, forward strand.
GAGGCGCGAGATAAATCTTAGTTTACACCGGGGCATTAACGACATACATTGTATTATTAACGCTTCAATACAAGAGTATGGCGTTTATCAAGACAGATCTATTCAACTCAATTAACCTTTGAACTACCATAGATCTTTGCTAGGCTGAATAAAGTATAAGGTAACTCTCAGACTTTCAAATTTCCTCCCTAATCTGAATAAAAGTGTCTATAGCTAGGAATAATATAAAGAATAAATGAGTGATCCTACTGAGAGTGTTAAAGTAAAGACCACTATATGTTTGTGTTCTCTTGATAGACCCAGTCCTCCTCTGTGTATACAATTATACATCCTATTGTTATCATCACTCTGCTCCTTTATTATAATTATGTTTGTGTTCTCTTGATAGATCCAGTCCTCCTCTGTGTTTACATCCTATTGTTATCATCACTCTGCTTCCTTTATTATATATGTTTGTGTTCTCTTGATATACCCAGTCCTCCTCTGTGTTTACATCCTATTGTTATCATCACTCTGCTTCCTTTATTATATATGTTTGTGTTCTCTTGATAGACCCAGTCCTCCTCTGTGTTTACATCCTATTGTTATCATCACTCTGCTTCCTTTATTACGTTTCTGAAATGGGTACAAAAGCTCCCTTAACCCTATTTGGTCCGATGGGTCTTTGTGCATATCTTCATGGAGAATTTATAACGTGTCACCCCATTAGTTTGGCGATAATAAGACGCTTTACCCCATGTAGGCGTCGATTTGTTTCTGGGCAAGCGACAGCAAGCCTCTAACATAAAAATAAATCGACCTTCGGTTTGGATATTATTCCAACGAACAGTGTACAAATTTGGGTTGAAGGGGGTCTTGGTGAGCATACACACTACAATATATTGCTCTAACATGGCAGAAACAAGCAAAATCCTCAATAATAATGAAACCAAATATCCCAATAACCCACAACAGGTTGGACCAGATGATGTTAAAACAACCTGTCCTCTTGATAACCCCAATTCTCCTCTTTGTTTACTTGTTATTGTCATCATCATTCTGTTTACTTTGTTATGTGGTGTACCTTTTACGGTCCTACTGCATGTGTTCCTATTATCTGCGTTAAATAGATACTTAACCCTCTCAGCACGATGGAGTCATTGATTTTGTTCTGGCTGCTCTTAGACGATTATAGTCATCAGTGCCGCATCTGCTATACATGCGTGTATAGTGGCACTGTATACATGTAAAGCCTTTACGAATAAATTACTGAATTCTTTTAGTCAGTACTTCAGCTAAAATGTGTTCCTCATATGATGAAACTATAATTCATACACCATTCATTATAGGTATACCAGAGGTCGTCACCTCTCTCCTTTGTAACTCATTAAGGGCTAGAGAAAATGGTCCGAAAATTGCCACACATATTCCCTGGCTGACTCTTCCCAAATGGTAGATATGTTAGCTTGATTACTCTAGTCCTCTTTGAGATATGAGAGGTTGGGGTCAACATTTCTGGTTTTCTTATAATGAATGAACTTCGCTGTTTGGAAATTGTGGTCATACAAGTATTTAATTATCTACTGGGATTGTATCAAAAGTGTCAAAGAGGTAATGATGCATTCAAATAAGAGTAGACATGTATGTATGTATGTATGTATGTAGTTATGTATGTATGTATGTGTGTTTGTAATTATGAATGTATATATGTATGCACGTACGTATGTACAGCATGTACAGTATATATGTATATAGAAGAAAGGCTTCTAGGAATGGAATGGATGTACACACCACCGATCCCCATTTTAAGCTGAATAAAATAGTCCTATACAGAAAACCAGAAGAAGGAAGATATATCCAAAAGGTAAAACAAAAAAATCCTAGACCAAATTTCAAGGTAAATATGCATGTGTTCACTAGATAACTGTCCCTCTCAAATGCCCCTTTCTCTGTCGCTCGCCGGAAAACAAATGAATCTGTAATGGTATGAAATATTAAATACTCGCCAAAGCAATGGGGCGAAACGTCTTAAAATCTCCAACCTAACGAGTCGAAACTGGAGTGGTCCAAGAAGACTACCTTCGGCTTAGATAAAATTAACGCCTTTAGTACAGTATGTATCTTAATATAACCCGAGACGAATGTTTTCAGCTTTGGAATCAAAGCGGTAGAAACCGCCTCAACCATTTACTTACCACAGATCCTTCCTAAGCTGAACAATATAGTCCTATGAGAACCAGCATATAATTACAAATACAATTCTCCTTACCAAGGTTTACTAAGACTTGCCGTTTGACACAAGTTGTATTGCACTACAGTATAAGTGGCCTGGACCTTATAAAAGACGATATCCCGCAGCTCTCCACCCTCCCTCTCTATCCATAATTCTTTATTATTATAAGCTACATGTCGTAATTTCTGTAGCTGGCACAAATTACAGTCATTGCATTGATGCTTATTATATTTTTAAGTCACCCATGATCATCAATAAAAAAAGGAAAGTATTTTCGCAATTTGTTTAATGAAAATTAATTACCCTTATCATTATGCATTTATTCATTATCAGCTGCATGTGGAAATTCTCATGAATACCATATTATATAAACACTTGGCGTAGTCATCTACTATATACTGTATTAATACCATGTATAATCATAAGAACTCGTGATATAATGTGCATATTATATGTTGAGTATTGTTGATGTCGACAGTCACAGCTCTGGCCAGAGGTCTCAAGTGAAACCTTTGAAGGGAGAATGAGGAATGGTGTCCTCGTTCTGAAATGGATATAAAGAACCACAATCAATGCTCCCTAAAAATTGCCTGTGCTCTTGATAGAATCATAATTTGTTCTTTGTTTACTCTAATGTGATCACTCTTCACCTTGTATTGTATTGATTACCTGCCACGACATAACTTCTCATATTTTCATCTTTATATCATTCTTTTTATCGAAACTTGAGACATTGGAGGAAGAGCGTCGCTGTGTATCTTTGTCAACCAATAGCGTAAAACTAATAGTGAGATAGGATGCAGTTAGTTAAAAGATTAGGTAAGGTGTGCTGGCTCTAGTACATGCAGAGAGATATTCTAGGTTAGTTACATGATTAGGTAAGGTGTGCTGACTCTAGTACATGGAGAGAGATATTCTAGGTTAGTTATATGATTAGGTAAGGTGTGCTGGCTCTAGTAAACGGAGAGAGATATTCTAGGTTAGTTATATGATTAGGTAAGGTGTGCTGGCTCTAGTACATAGAGAGAGATATTCTAGGTTAGTTATATGATTAGGTAAGGTATGCTGGCTCTAATACATAGAGAGAGATATTCTAGGTTAGTTATATGAGTAGGTAAGGTGTGCTGGCTCTAGTACATAGAGAGAGATAGTCTAGGTTAGTTATATGATTAGGTAAGGTGTGCTGGCTCTAGTACATAGAGATATTCTAGGTTAGTTATAAAATTAGGTAAGGTGTGCTGGCTCTAGTACAGTACATGAGGGTGAGATACTATATCTTGTTTCAAATAAGTAGGCCAAAACTCACGAACATTAACCTCTATAGCTTACAAACGACTAGAGTAATCGAGCTAATAAGTCTACCACTTGGGAAGGGTTAGCCAGGGAATAGCTGTGGAACTTACAGCTCATTTACTCAAGCCCTTTTTGAGTAACAGAGGTTAAGGTTTTCGATTCCTGTGCTACCTATTTGGAACAGGCTATAGGTTAGTTATAAGATGAAGCTAGTGGTAGACGGAATCCTAGGTTAATTATAATATATGGTGGCTCGAAGTTTACAGTTTGAGGAAGGTATTAACTCCGAAAAGTAAGTATATATTAAACGGATTTTTGTTTTACCACTTCCTGCTCATGTTTAGCCCCATTTGTTTTGAAATGTTAAGAGGTTCGCCCCATTATTTCGGTGTTTCAAGACCTTTCGCACCAATATGTTGCTGATGTTAAGATCGTTCGTGCCATTTAGGTGTATTTTTTTCCTGGCGGCCAATTGCCAGCCTGTGAGTTAGTAGAAACCGTCCCTTGGTCGGAATATTTGTTTACCGAATCATGTACAAATTGATCTCGAGTATATTTGATTGTTTGATAGAAATCTAGGGATCAACCCCCCCCCCCCTCCCCCATTTACCCTTAGTTAGTTAAAATAGGACTTTAGAGGCTATCGACCCTTGAGGATCATTAAGCCCACGAAAAGTCAGGAAGTGTGCAAGACCGGAGCCCCCGAGCCACCCCAAGATTTATACACCCAGATATACTGGGAATATAAACCCTGGGGCCTTCTTCACTCGAGAACCCCAGTCTCTTCCACAAACGTTTACTGCTAAAACTAAAAGCGCATGGAATACAAGACGGTGTGTTGAAATGGATAGAAAATTGGCTCAGCAACAGAAAGCAAAGGGTAGTCATAAACGGTAAGGCATCTAAATGGACCAATGTAAGTAGCGGGGTACCCCAGGGATCGGTACTAGGACCAATTTTTTTTCTAATTTACATCAACGACATAGATGAGGGTCTCACCTGTACAATCTCAAAATTTGCTGACGATACAAAAATTGCAAATAGCGTACTCTCAAAAGAACAAGTTGACGATATGCAACACAATCTAGATAAATTGTCATGTTGGGCCCAAATTTGGCAAATGAGTTTCAATGCGGATAAATGTAAAGTACTACATGTCCGATACCTAAATGAGAAAGCAAACTATTCGATGAATGGCACTCAGCTTAAGAATGTAAACAGAGAAACCGATCTGGGAGTAACAATATCGAGTAACCTAAAACCGAGTCAACAATGTTCAGAAGTTGTAAAGAAGGCAAACAAAATAATTGGCTTTATAGGCAGGTCATTTGAGCATAAATCCAAAGAAGTTATCCTAACCCTTAACAATTCCTTAGTCCGCCCTCTTCTGGAATACTGCGTTCAATCCTGGTGCCCTTATTACCAAAAAGATATAAACAAGCTAGAACGAGTTCAACGTAGAGTTACCAAAATGATACCTAGCCTAAAGAACAAACCATACGAAGAGCGTCTTAGAGAATTAAATCTATTTCCTTTAACCCAGCGCAGATTAAGAGGTGACTTAATTCAAGTGTTCAAAATCATCAAAGGCATCGACAATATGAACTGTAGTAAGTACTTCACTATCGACCAATCTAATTACACGCGGGGAAACGGTTGCAAAATTATTGGTAAATCTTTTAACTCGCACGAATCTAAGAATTTCTTCTTCAATCGAGTTGTCAACTTGTGGAATGGGCTTCCCCAAAACGTTATAGACTGCATCACTGTTGATTCATTTAAACTCCGCCTAGACAAATATCTCTCATCAAACCCGCGACTGACTGCGTTTGTAAATGAATAACTTTATTTTATCCCCCCCTCAGTTACTAACCCATCTGTCCTCTACTAACTTCCTAATCCTGCCACGGACATTAGTTCCAGGGCAGTAATTCCCTTTCCAATGTTCCCTTACCCACTCTAAACCACTGTTTGGACACTTGATCCTCAGTGTTTTGGAGCACAAGCAACCTAGAAGGGTCACTAGATCTGTTGTTGCTTGATTTCCTTTGTACTCCTTTGTACTCCTTTGTACACAACCTTTAATGTGACCAGGACTGGAGCCTCTTACGAGAACGCCAGTCCATTGTGTTGCCATTTACCCATTGCTACTGTCACTTATTTCTGAGCCCACACTGAACACTCGTCATTCCTACAAATATATTATACTTTATTTCCAGACTCAAATGTATGTGTGTGTGTGTGTGTGTGTGTGTGTGTGTGTGTGTGTGTGTGTGTTCATGTAGGCCTGTGTGTACAGTATATGTATGTGTATGTGTGTGCATAATTGTATGTGTGAACAAACGATTGTGCGTAAGGAGATACGAATGGAAAAGAAAACCTTTCCTGAGGTAAAATGTATTATTTGTATGAATATCATTACGTAGGGTACAACAAGTGCCACTTTTAACCATTTCAGTATTAGGACGTCTTTCGTCATGCTACTAACATTCAATTATTATACTCATCTTTGAAAAGCTCTCTAGGAAAATAAAGGGGGTAACGTATTTATCAATTAATTCAGAATTTCAAATTTCCTTCATAACCTGATAAAATAGTCTAATGATATACAGTATATAGAAGAAGTGCGTCCTCTAATACTGAACGGGTTAGGTTCTTGTGCATACGGTAGGATGTTATTCATGAACACAATGAAATCTTCTAATGTAGCAAATAATTAGTTTGCGTAAATATTGTTATTCTGAAAGAGTCTTTTAGATAATTTTGATACTATTTATATTATCATGCCCTTGTTTAATATGTTCTCTAAGCTGAATAAACGCGTTAAGTGTTAGACACATAACAATTATTATAGAAAATCAATGTAATGACAATATGTATGGCTATTATCTTAAGCCTTTCCGTACCAGTGACGTCTTATATATTTGATTTCAGCTACATTTAGACGATTTTATAAAACTTAGAAAGGATATATGGTAGGATAAAGGAATAATGAAGACAGATTGTAGCCTTTTAAAGGGTAGGCGTCCTACCTAAGCTGAATAAAATAGTTTAATAGTTGCCAGAATGTATTGACAAGGACGTCACTGGTACTGAACGGATTAAACATTGCGAACGGAATCACTATAATTATCTCCTACCGGTATTATCCTCACGAGAGACAGAGAAGAGTGAGCTATTTATATGATTTAAGAATATGGACCTTAATTTCTATAATTTGCCACACATGGTTAAGGGGAGGTTTCTAGTTTGCTCCCTAGACCCCCATCAAGTATATATAATAAAACAAAAATACCCCTAAGACCTCCCCTTCTATATTAATTTCTTCATTTCTCAGTAGAAAAAAACATGTTTCAGCCGAAGCCCTACTCCTCCTAAATAGCAGGCTCGCTAACGCTCGCCAGGAAAAAATCGACCCTTAAATGGCAGGAAAAGTCTAAAAATGTACACAGAAATGTGGCAAAAGGACGTAAAATCGCCAAACTAATGTAGCGACCGTCTTTAAATCTCAAAACTAATGGGGCTAATAATGAGGGAGGAGTAAACAAACAAAAATACCTTGAGATGATGAGATTATGAGCATTATGATTATGAGCAATCGCCACACATGGATAACTTGTGATACGGACAAAAAATATGTTTAATCTGAAAAGTTGACATAATAAATATCAACACCATTTTATTGACAACGTTTTGCATAAAGCTTCATCAGGCCAATATGAATTGGCTTGATGAAGCTACAGTATATGCGAAATACTGTCAACAAAGTGATCCTCCTCATATGGTGTAACAGTATATATTCAACTTGTGAACCATTGTGTCAAGCAGTGTCGTAGATTGTCCCACCCTACACACTGATCAAGGCCACGTGGACAATGTGCTTCAATAATACTTTTATTGATTTTAATAACAATGAGCGGTACCCATTTCTCACCCTTAACCAAACGGCTTAGTTATTTTCAGTAAATATGTTGTTGCTTGCTTTCTTTCAAAGTAACGATCAATTCTGTGCAAATTTGACATTAATGTATTATGTCCCATTCAATGTTCATTAACTCGAAATAGGCAAAGTATCAATGGCCATACCTTATCTTGTGAATACTTCACTTGAAAACATACTCACTCAAGATAAAATGGCACCCAACTGTAGCCACCGTGGTATAGAAAGTAACGCGAGCATATCTTGTCAACAATATCTGCTCCGACGTTTTGTGGATAATTATATTGGTTTCAAATTTATATTGAGGATTGTTCTTGTATTTGTTATTTTCGAGTAATGTATTTAATTTGTGAGTGTCCCCTAGGCTAACAAAAACACCTTCCCAGACTTCCTTCAAACTCAAATATGACCAACCCAGACCCCCTTCAAGCTAAATTTGTAAAAAAAATCGAAAAAAAAGTCTTGGCCGAAGGCTGATATATTTATAGTGTGACGTTAACCACTCCGTTAGAACCACCGCATGGCTTGTCCTACAGTGACTAGCTAAGATCGCCAGGGCAGTGGATGTGGCTACAGTTGGTGTATTGTTGTGTGCTTTATTTCATATGAAAGCTTGTGTCATGGGCAGTCCAGAAAGGCTCTTTGTTTTCACCCATGTCATGGCTTTATATATTTAATTGCAAAGTATATGTTTTATCATTAAGTAGTAATAATAGGAGTTGAGAGAGAGAGAGAGAGAGAGAGAGAGAGAGAGAGAGAGAGAGAGAGAGAGAGAGAGAGTAGAACAGAGTGGGGGGAGGTGCGCAGTGTTTTGCTATACTCGATGACGTCATAGCTGGCTGGCCTCGTTGGGATTCGTTGAAGGAGTTTTTTTACCATGCTTGGTGACGTCATGTTTGGCTAGCTTCTTTAGCATTGGCTAGAGGACTTGTTACCGCTTTTCTACGCGGTTCGAGCTAGTGCTAGTATATATACAGCTTCCTCTCCACTCTCTCCCTCAGATCTGGTTTCTAGAACGCATCCCTCTTATCCCTTTGATACCTGTCCCCCTCCTTGCACCTGAGAACCTTTTCCTCTGCCTATCTCTCTCATTTTCCATACCTTTCACCACCTTTTATTAATATTATATCCCCTCTGGTTAACTCTGCATAATCAGCTTCATGCTGGCCAGTTGTATTGTGCGTTAAGGTCTGATATAACCCATGTATGTTAGTTGATAAGATAAGTTGATCACGAAGCATTGGTTGGCATTCATATTGTTCAGTACCGCTTCCTATAATTATTAGTGTTCTGCTGGATTAGATAATGCTAGACTAGGAGTCTGATACTATAAGGTATTGTTTCCGATGGGTGTTGGCTTTAGTTAAAAGCTGTACGACATACCTGAGAACTGGAGTTGATTGGGTAAATTCTAGTCTGTGTGCCATTGAGAGTAGAGCATGCACGAATGAGGGCTTTTTGCCTATACCATTCTGCACTGTTCTAAGCTCGTTGTTTGTCTTTGAGGTACGCCAGGAGAACGCTTAATACTTCGGTATTAAGGTTTCTCAAGAGAGCTACCCTTTATTATAACGTAATATTTGACGCACAGACTTGAGATTTGCACTAGGCTATGCGGCATGCCATGCGCACCAGTATCTCGTATCATTGACTCTAGCTAGAATTTGTCAGTCACAGTAGACATTAAGTATATTAAACCAATTACTCTTTTATGCATACCCGTTTATGATTACACAAGCATTTCGCAGCCTAGTTTGATGTATTGAGACACAAACGACTTAGGCTCTTTTTGTTGATAGGAATACTGCATTGTCGTGGCGATTATTATTAGTGTTGTAGCGTTTAGGATATTCTTGGCTCCGACTGCATTTATATATCCTGCCTTTTTGTGTGCATAGCCTGCACGAGCATTGTTCCGCTGCCTGCCTTTTTGGGTTCCATTTCCGATTAGAGCAGCTTGATAGCATCTAACATTTAAAGAAGATTCCTTGTTGGTGTTGAAGGACTTTAGTGCACTTTCTTTCATGCAGGAGTGCCTGACATTTATTGATTAAAGTAACGTAAGCTGTAACTTCTCTTACCACCTTACTTTGCATACCATAACCAAGCACCTTCGGTTATAGGTAGTAATAGGCTGTTTTCACATAACATTAAGCCTAGAGTAGACACACATTTATTGAGAGTTTAATAACCTATTATTGCATATAGAACTCTGGAGAGTATTTGTGTTCTTTGTTCACTGGGAATATACATCAGAGGTTGGATCTAGCGCTTTCCGTTGTAGCATTTATGCCATTACTAGTCCAATGAATAAGAACCCTGATATATTTAAACCTCAGTCATAACAAATGGCGACCTTGCCAGGATTTGGTGAACCTACATTTATTAGCAGGGAACATTTGTTGTTTTGGGGAATATTTTGCGGGGATCAGCAAGAATAATTTTGTTTTGCAACATAGTATAGCCCTTGAGTATTTCCGAGAAATTTTGTGTGTATATTGAGGTATAAGAGTTTGGGGTGCTTCTTTTCTGAATATTGAGGTGGGAAATGTTTGTGAGCATCATGTCTTATACCGGATCAGAGGAGAATGGAGACACAGTACGTAATGTCGAAACTGAGGAACAGCAGAATGATGAAATGGTTAATCAGGTGAACTGTGAGGAGGATGCTAGGATATTTTTGCAATGGCCTGTTACTGCCGAGCGGTTGGAGGGTATGGATCGGTACGGTCTTCAATGCCTGGCCACAGCTATCGGTCATGCGGGTACTAGCAGCATGACCAGGGATAACTTGATAACGTGTGTACTGGGCAGGGTGACTGGTGAGCGAGATGGGTTGAGTGCTCAGAGCCCTTCGGCCATGCTTCCCCTACACTTGACTCCCAGCCATCCCAGTAGTTTGCCGACCCCGAGTACGCGTCCACAGTTGGGTGGTGACTGGCAGGGTGGGTTGCCCCTGGGGGGACCACCGGTAATTTCAAACATTGTAGCACCTTCACCTCCTCAAGGGTTAACTCCAGAATTATTGCTTCAGCTCGAATTAGCCAAGCTTCAGCAGCAAATAGAATTAGCCAAGATAGAGGAGAGAGCCAAGCTAGCAAAAATCCAAGCTGATTTAGAGTCGACTAGGTACTGTGCCGACATGGACGTAGTGAAGTCGCGGGTAGAGGCAACGGGACAGCGACTTGGGGCCGGTAACCGTGCTCATGATCAATCTCTCTCGCACTTATTGAAACTGGTTCCGGTGTTTGATGAGAGTGGTGTAACAGAATTTTGTGCACGCTTTGAGAAGAAGTGCCAGGAACACCAGTGGCCAGAGAATAAATGGGCAGCACTTGTATCCTCTAGATTAATAGGCAAGGGTCTTAAAGCCAATGATGTGTTACCTTTGGAGTCATGTATTGTGTATGAGGATCTCAAGGAGGCTGTCCTGAGGGCTTACGAACTGCAATCAGAAACGTACCGTTTGAAGTTCCGGGGTGTAACTAAGGGAAGAGATAGCACCTTTTTGGAACACGCCTGGGACTTGTCCGATGCTATGGGAAACTGGCTCCGATCTGAGAAGGTAACAATATTTGATGGAATTAAGCAGTTAATGATGTTGGAGCAGTTCTTTAACCCATAACTATCGGCGCGCAACATAAGTCGAGTATAATAAATCTGGACTATCTGGCGGCGCTCGACATAGGTTGTGTGGCAATTTCAGCACGTAATGTTGCTGAGAGAGAGAGACAAGAGGTGGCAGGAGAGTAGCGAGCGTATGACTGCTCCAGACCACCGCGGCGAACCTACTGACACGAATCCCACCTCCTCCCTCCCTCTCTACATACGGAATTGTATGGGGAAAGTGCCGAATTACATGCTTTTTGCACTCGCGTTGCGCGGTTGTTGCAAGAAAACTAGCCATCATAAAAGGATCGTTATGGTGTCATTGGAAAGCTCTGTTTATGCCCTTTCAGGGATAGATACTTGTTTTACGCTCTGGGTCTTATTTAGGCATGAAAATGATCACGTAAACAGCCCTATTTTGGGTAAAAACACCCCGCTGGTGGCTACATATTATATACCGCCTAGGCCGCTCGTAAGGTGTTAAGAGCACGGGCGGTGATCTAACTTTGAACTTAAAGGAGAAAAACCCAAGAACTCTAGTCGAAGCAGCAGAAATGGCTGATCGACGGTTGTCGTTCATTCGGGGTTGCGGGTCCTCACAGAAGTACGATGCAAGTGCTAGGGACTGTTATCCTCCCCCTCCCTGTAGCAATGACACATGTAAACAAAAGAGCAATGAAACTAAAACTGAATCCAAACCTAACACCACGCCGTATGAGAAAAGTCAGGGGCTTTTTACATCACAGTATAAGCCGAAACCGAAATTTATGTGTTTTAAGTGCCACCAGGAGGGTCATAAGGCAAATGAGTTCCCTAGTCGACCTCCTCCGGCAGCCGTGTCTTTTGCTCACGGCATTGGAGTGTTCAAGAGGACATCGGAGTTTGTTAGAGGCAATTCTTCCGAGGTAAATACACTGCCAGTGCAGAAGGATCCGGAAGGCTTATTCCCTGTCCGTGATGCCTTTAGTGACCACAGGGGACTCGGTTGTGTGGAGTGGGGGGGTAGAAGGTGAGAATTTTGCGTGACACTGGGGCATCGCAAACATTGTTGAGGAATTTCACTGGTAAACCTGTAAATACGGCGCGGGTGGTTGTGGTTCAGGGGGTTAATGCAACAAGGTTATACCCGCTTGTAAGAATGAAGATGGAAGTTGATGGTGTGACTCGTGACCTGGATGTAGGAATTGTGGAGAAGTTACCTGTTGGGGGCGTCGACCTCCTTCTCGGCAACGACTTTGCGGGGCCTACTTCTGAGGCTCCACCCTTAGTCGTTGCCGAGAAGCCGGCCGACGTGAGTAGGGAGGAGCAGGAGTGGGTTGAGAAGTGTCCGGTGCAACCTATGGCGTGTGTTGTCACTAGATCTCTTGCATCCAGGGAGTCACATTCTGGTCAACAGTCTTTAGACAAGCGGAGGAAAGGTACCGAGAAGGGGTTGGAAGTTGATGCGGTTGAGAGTTTAGTATCAACGGACATTCTCGGGGACTCATTATTAGGACCAATTTTCGAGTCTGGAGAAGACTCATTAACTGTTACTAAGAAGGCAGAGGATGGTCTTAAAAAGACGAAGAGACAGCAACGATACACAGAGAGAGAGCAACGGGAGGCTAAATTCAATGTAGGAGGGGGGCATGAGTTGTTTCGCAAACACTTAGATAAGTTTGCTCCTTCGGACATTTGTAAATTGCAATTAGAAGACCCGGAGGTTCTTGAATGTGGTACCGGTGCTGTCGAGTTGGAGGAGGACAGTGACGCACAGTCAGGAGATATAGCAACAAGGTACCCTGACGCGTACCCTATGAGAAATGGGTCAGCGAAGACGGTGGTCCGAAACTTGCTAGAGTATTTTTCCCGGTATGGTTACCCGCAGGGGATTCAGTCAGACCAAGGATCCAACTTCACTTCTAGCCTCTTTGTTCGAGCAATGCCGCAGCATGGGATTGTTACGGTTGTGTCATCTGTGTATCATCCGTAGAGCCAGGGTGTGTTAGAGCGATGGCACTCAGCCTTGAAATCTATGCTTCGTTGTTGTTGCTTTGAGGATGGGAAGGGTTGGGATCTTGGCCTGCCATATGTTTCATTTGCTGCACGGGAGGTACCTGGGGAAAGTTTGGGATTCAGCCCTAATGAGCTCGTCTTTGGACACCATGTCAGAGGGCCTCTCCATATGGTTGAAGAAATAATTATGGGAGGGCGCAGAAAAACCTTGTTCTATGCTCAAGTATGTCCCCGACAGTCGAGAACGGATGTTGCGCAGTCTGGAGTTGGCTGGCCGTAATTTGACTAGCTCTCAGGCCCTCATGAAGAACAGGTACGACCTCAAGGTTAAACTCAGGGAGTTTCACGTGGGTCAGGAGGTGTTGATTCTACTGCCCCTTGTAGGTCATCCCTTATCCACGAAGTACACTGGTCCTTATAGGGTGGTTGAGAGGCTATCGGACCTGGATTGCTTGGTGGCCGCTCCAGACAGACGTAAGCGCAATCAGTTATGTCACGTTAATCTCATGAAGGAGTATGTGAGGCACCCCCCCTGAGCCTCTCACTGTGCCTGTGATGACGTTTAGCAGTCAAGGTGGAGAAGGAGAACGGGACAGTCAAGCTCAGGTGGAGGATAACTGGAAGGATAAGAAAGTCAAATGGGCGCCTGAGTGTGAGAAGGCGTTTAGAGTAGTAAAACACCTGTTGTGCACTCGCCCGATCCTCGGGGCCCCTGACTTTGGCCTGCCTTTCCAACTAGCAACGGATGCTAGTGGTGTGGGGGCTGGTGCCGTCCTTATGAAAGAGGACGATGATGGGCTGGAGCATCCTGTTAGTTTCTGCTCGGAGAAGTTCAATTCAGCCCAGGGGAGCTGCTCTGTTGTCGAGAAGGAGCTACTGGCTGTTGTGCTTGGGCATTCCGAGGTCTATGTTCCAGCCTATGGTCCGGTCGTTGTAGTTTACACAGATCATCACCCTCTCAAGTTCTTGGACCAGTTTCACAATCGGAATATGAGGCTGACCAGGTGGTCACTAAGGTTATTGGTATATAACCTGGACATACGCCATATTGCCGGTTGTGACAACGTGGTTGCAGATTGTCTTTCAAGGGTATATGATCCTGGGTAGATTGACACACGTGTAGCCTCCTGCTTTAGTTTGAAGAGTATTTTGCACTTGATGCTTGTTGGCTCGTGGTTGTAGCCCAGCGTATTGGGTCGTAAAGCAGGAGTTGAGCGTTTGGTATAGAAGAAAAAACTAGGCTTGCCCCTATAGTGCAGCCGAAATAAACAAATTAAAAACATAAAAATCAAATAAAAACTCTTTCTTTGATAGTTGAATTTGTTCAGTATGTTATAGCAGTAATTCTGAGTTGCACTCCTCTCAGAATGCTGGGCTAGAGAAGCTCGCTCTTGAGGAGCATAACTACATATGATTTAACCTATTGTGTTGGGGAGGGTTATAATTTTGTAAAATGTTTTGTTGAGAACGGTGCCAGATATTTTACTGCCGCTGGGTGATGGGAAGTAGAGATATAGCATGGATTCTAACAATCAGATTTTTGTGAGCCTTGGGCCTCTGAGAAAAATCTTGGGGGGGGGAGGGTGACGTTAACCACTCCGTTAGAACTGCATGGCTTGTCCTACAGTGACTCGCTAGGATCGCCAGGGCAGTGGATGTGGCTACAGTTGGTGTATTGTTGTGTGCTTTATTTCATATGAAAGCTCGTGTCATGGGCAGTCCAGAAAGGCTCTTTGTTTTCACCCATGTCAAGGCTTTATATATTTAATTGCAAAGTATATGTTTTATCATTAAGTAGTAATGATAGGAGTTGAGAGAGAGAGAGAGAGAGAGAGTAGAACAGAGTGTGGGGAGGCGCGCAGTGTTTTGCTATACTCGATGACGTCATAGCTGGCTGGCCTCGTGGGGATTCGTTGAAGGAGTTTTTTACCATGCTTGGTGACGTCATGTTTGGCTAGCTTCTTTAGCATTGGCTAGAGGACTTGTTACCGCTTTTCTACGCGGTTCGAGCTAGTGCTAGTATATATACAGCTTCCTCGCCACTCTCTCCCTCAGATCTGGTTTCTAGAATGCATCCCTCTTATCCCTTTGATACCTGTCCCCCAACCTGCACCTGAGAACCTTTTCCTCTGCCTATCTCTCTCATTTTCCATACCTTTCACCACCTTTTATTAATATTATATCCCCTCTGGTTAACTCTGCATAATCAGCTTCATGCTGGCCAGTTGTATTGTGCGTTAAGGTCTGATATAACCCATGTATGTTAGTTGTTAAGATAAGTTGATCACGAAGCATTGGTTGGCATTCATATTGTTCAGTACCGCTTCCTATAATTATTAGTGTTCTGCTGGATTAGATAATGCTAGACTAGGAGTCTGATACTGTAAGGTATTGTTTCCGATGGGTGTTGGTTTTAGTTAAAAGCTGCACGACATACCTGAGAACTGGAGTTGATTGGGTAAATTCTAGTCTGTGTGCCATTGAGAGTAGAGCATGCACGAATGAGGGCTTTTTGCCTATACCATTCTGCACTGTTCTAAGCTCGTTGTTTGTCTTTGAGGTACGCCAGGAGAACGCTTAATACTTCGGTATTAAGGTTTCTCAAGAGAGCTACCCTTTATTATAACGTAATATTTGACGCACAGACTTGAGATTTGCACTAGGCTATGCGGCATGCCATGCACACCAGTATCTCGTGTCATTGACT
The DNA here is from genome assembly GCA_037953745.1 of Lithodes maja. NCBI lineage: Eukaryota > Metazoa > Arthropoda > Malacostraca > Decapoda > Lithodidae > Lithodes > Lithodes maja. The sequence goes on from JBAKBP010022012.1 coordinate 17,914, forward strand.
CTAGCTAGACTTTGTCAGTCACAGTAGACATTAAGTATATTAAACCAATTACTCTTTTATGCATACCCGTTTATGATTACACAAGCATTTCGCAGCCTAGTTTGATGTATTGAGACACAAACGACTTAGGCTCTTTTTGTTGATAGGAATACTGCATTGTCGTGGCGATTATTATTAGTGTTGTAGCGTTTAGGATATTCTTGGCTCCGACTGCATTATATATCCTGCCTTTTTGTGTGCATAGCCTGCACGAGCATTGTTCCGCTGCCTGCCTTTTTGGGTTCCATTTCCGATTCGAGCAGCTTGATAGCATCTAACATTTAAAGAAGATTCCTTGTTGGTGTTGAAGGACTTTAGTGCACTTTCTTTCATGCAGGAGTGCCGGACATTTATTGATTAAAATAACGTAAGCTGTAACTTCTCTTACCACCTTACTTTGCATACCATAACCAAGCACCTTCGGTTATAGGTAGTAATAGGCTGTTTTCACATAACATTAAGCCAAGAGTAGACGCACATTTATTGAGAGTTTAATAACCTATTATTGCATATAGAACTCTGGAGAGTATTTGTGTTCTTTATTCACTGGGAATATACATCAGAGGTTGGATCTAGCGCTTTCCGCTTTCCGTTGTAGCATTTATGCCATTACTAGTCCAATGAATTAGAACCCTGATATAGTTAAACCTCAGTCGTAACAATAGTTACACGCTTGTCATCGCTCGGCCAGAAAAAAAAATCGACACCTGATTGAAGTGAAGTGTCTTTTTATTGCCAAACTAATGGAGTGAATCGTCTTAAAATCTCCAAACTAATAGAGCGAAACAGGGGAGACCCAAAAAGACTTCTCTTTTGGATCAAATAGGGTTAACATGTGAACAATTGTGTCTGGTATGTCAGCCCAACATGTGACAGAGAGCGGCGTAAACAAAAAAAATGCTTGTATATTTATCTATTTTGTTTTACCTGCTTCAAATGATGTTGATTTACTTAAGTCTAACTTGAGCAAAGCGACTTACTTCAGCTTAAGATGGAACAGTCAGAAGAGATAATAGTTGAAAAAGCAAAATCTTACTTAAACCCGGCTACCGGCTACGTCTTAATAATTTTATTCCAGTTATATTTAGACCATTTTGTGCAGTTTAAGAAGGATCTGTGGTAGTAAAAATGGTTAAGTGAGATAGTATGAAGACTCTTAATTGCTGGAGGCTCTTTTTAAACTGAATAAAGTAATCAAATAGTAGCCAGAATAAAGTTAACAGGACGGCTTCAGTACTAAAAGGGTTAATTGTACAATTAAATAACATTTCGCACCCTAGCAACAGCCTGACGAATTTACATCAATACCGAAGGACGTTTCTCGGAGTCAAAGAGTTTGTATTATGATCCCATTCTCACTCTCTCACCCCTTTGAACCCTGCTCAATAACATCTTACACCTCTTCACCCTACGCCTATCACCCCTCATTTAATCACCCTTTTCATTTCTCAAGCGCCCCCCACATAACCTTGATTTCTAGCCCTTCCTCCCTCACTTCCATTCTCCTGCCCCACGCCATATTACTAATTCCTACTAGAGAGGCTACAGTGTCTCTAATTCACACCCCCTCACCCCATTATCCTTACGACAGCACACCTCATAATGTTTGATCCACGCCCCCTCATCCACCCCTTACTGTTAATCCATGCCTTCTCCCCTCTCCTTGCTCTTCATCCGTGCTCCTTTACCCACCCCTTACTCTCCACCCATGCCTCCTAACCTCCCTTTACTCTATATCCATGCTCTTTCTGAGCCATGCCTCATACTATCTTCAGTACATACCCCCTCGATACTGTTTTTCCATATACTCTCACTCTGCATATATTTCTATACACACCTACTCACCCCAATAATCTTGACCCATACTCCCTCACCCCCAATATTCTTCATCCAAATATCCCCTCCCTTTCTTCCTTCTTCATTCCTTCCCCCACACTACTTCGCTACCTGTTTGCCAGCCCCTCCATATCTAATTTTGATCCATACTCCCTCAATTTCTTCCTCAACTCCCCCCCCCCTCATTTCCTTCCTTTCCTCTCACTCATTTCCATATAGTCCTTCACCCTCCCCCCTCCCTTCTTTCTTTCCTTCCCCCTCACTCATCTATATAATCCTCATCCCCCTCCCTCTCCCTCACTTCCTTCTTTCCTTTTTCTTCATCTCCTTCTCTCTCACCTCTCACCCCCACTTCCTTCCTTCTTTCATTCCTACAGTGCCTCCCAGCCCCCACCTCCACCCCCTCCTTCACCCCTTTCCATAATCTTGATCCGCTCCATACCTCCCCTCCCCCCTTATCAGCATATCTCCCGAGAGGCGCATATAGAATAGCATATATTAGTAGGGGGGGGGGGGGGGCACACAGGGATATTCTGGGGTTGTAATTACATTCATAGATATACGGTATCTAGAGGCCTGTTGTGACTTTATGAGGAGGGAAGGAAGGGAGGGAAGGATGGAGGGGAGAACGGAAGGAAGGAATGTAGGAAAGAATAGATTGGAGGTAAGAAGGAAACATGGTGGAGGATATAAAGGAAGAATGTAGGAAGGTTGGAAGGACGGAAGGAAAAAAGGAAGGAAGGAAGGAAGGAAATACGGAAGGAAGGAAAGGGGGGGGGGAAGTATAGAAGGGATAAGGGAAGGAGGAAAAGAGGGAGGAAGAGAGGAAGGGTAAGAGGGTGGGAGGTAGGAATAGAGGAATTGGGGAGGATGGAAGGAAGGTAGGAATGAGAGAGAGAGGCATGAGTGGATTGGAGGTAGTAATGAAGGACGGGAGGAAGAAAAGGAAGGATCCACGAAGCAAGTAAGGAACCCATGAACCGAATGACGGAAGACATAAAGGAAAGAAGGAAGGAAAAAAAGAAGGAAGGAAGGAAGAAATGGAATTAGAGCAGGAGGAAAGGGTAAAGAAGAGAAGGAAAATAGGAATGAGAGAAGAGAACGAAGAATGAGACGAAGGAAGGAAGGTCGGAGCAGAAGAAAGACAGACGATGATGTTGATGTACTGTATGTCTTGAAATTATGTTGTTGTTGTTGTTGTTGTTCCCTAAGCTGCCTGGCCGAACAGCCCCGAGTCCCTGAGAAAGGCCATGGCCACGATCGGGCTTTCCCACAGAGCTCTCATTGAGTGTAGATTGTGTTGTTGGCGTAAGTGGTTGTGTGAAATGCAGTCTTCTATGATGTGTTTAATGGTATGGGGTGCTGTGTTACATCCCGGGCAGGCGTCGACAACGGAGTCATCCAGTCTCTTCTGATAGCTCAGGAGAGCTGGATGGTGTCCGCATCTCAGCCTGGCCAGGTGGACTCTGTCCTCGCGAGGAAGAGAGGATTCGGAAGGATGGATTTCGGGAGGTCGTGCATGCAGCTGCATGTTGTCTGTGAGTGAGTGGATGGATCGGTGAGAAATATGAGTATGGATGTGCTTCTGGAAGTTGGTTCGGGGTGGGCAGGGAGGGAGAGAGGACAATAATTGTGTGTGATACCGTGTGCTGGGTGTTGTTTTGATATTTCTTGGTGTCTGTGGGTGTGTTGCCATGTAGTTTAGTGGGTGGTCTTGGTTCGTGGAGGCTGCTGCCAGGAATTGAGTGCCTCTCATGTCCAGATGGTCTTTGACTTTGAGGATTTTGGTTTCTTGATGTAGGTGATCTGTGGGTGCAGTAGCTGTGCAGCCTGTAATGATCTTCAGGGCTTTGTTTTGAATAGTCTGTAAGGTCTTATGATGTGTTTCAGCTAGGTTAGAAGCCCAGGCTGGGCTTGCGTATTCCATCACTGATCTTATGTATTGTTTATATACTGTGGTGGTAGTTTCTTTGTTGTGTCCAAATTTTGTGTGAGCAAGTGACCTGAGGGCGTTAAGTCTGGGTGTCAGTTTCTTTTTAATGTTTGTGGTGTGCTGTTTGAATGTCATATGAGTATCATATGTCACTCCTAGGATTTTGGGTGTGTGTGTATGTGTTAGGGGTGTGTTGTTTATGGTGAGTTGAGGGATGTATTCGTGCTCTCCTGTCCAACTTGTGAGCAGGGTTGCGGTGGATTTGGCTGGGGCTAGATTAAGTCTGTTTGTAGTGCACCAGCCATGTATTGTGTTGAGATAGGGTTGAAGGAGATCTGTTGCTCTTTTTGGGTCATGGTGTGTGCATGTGAGTGTTATGTCATCTGCATAGGAGGCTAAGTTTATTTTGGGCGTATTGGGTGTAGTTATATCGTGCATGTACAGATTGAAGAGTGCGGGCGATAGGACGGATCCTTGTGGGACTCCGTTTGGAAAGTTTCTGATTTTAGATGACTGACCGGCAAAAGATACGTGTGCACATCTGCCTGCTAGGAAGTTGGCCAGCCACCTTTTTGTGTTGTTGTGCATGTTTGTGTTGTAGATTTTGTTTGTTAGGTTGTGGCGGGGGATGGCATCGAAGGCTTTACTAATGTCGAGTGTGGCTAATAGTGATCTGTGTGGTGGTCTAGCTGAGTTGATGCCGTCGAAAGCTCTTTGTGTAAGGTCTGTGAGAAGAGTGTTTGTGGAGTGCAGTGGCCTAAAGCCATGTTGTGTTGGAGCTAGGGGTAGGTCAGGTGTAATTAGTTGTAATACTAGGCGTTCCATGACTTTGGAGGGGGAGCAAAGGAGTGTGATGGGGCGGTGCGAGGAGGGTAGCGTGGGGTCTTTGTTGGGTTTGGGGAATGTGATGATGATACCATGCTTCCAAATGTCTGGTATTGTGTTGTGTGAATAGCTGTAGTTCAATATGTTAGTGAGTGCTTGTATGCCTTGTGGTCCCAGGTGTCTGAGGTGTATGTTGCTTATGTTGTCTAGGCCACAGGCGGGTGAGTGCTTGAGATTGTTGATGATATGCTTTGTCTGGTGATTGGTGAAGGGTGTATAGTCAGGGTCTGTGAGGAATTGTCTCTTAAGTCGGATGACACGTCGGTCGTCTTTGTGAGGTTTTAGGTGGCTGACATGTGAAAAGTGATTGATGAGAGTGTTTGCTTGTTGTTTACCTGAAGGAGTAGAGTCTGTTGTTGTGATTGCAGCATGTGATTGTGTTGTGTTGCTGTTGGAAAGTGTGATGCTGTTTAGTGTTTTGTAGAGTTTTTTGGGGTTTGTTTTTGTGATCAAGTGTTTGTAGGAAGTTATTCCAATTTAGTTTTTGTTGTTCTTGTATTTTGTTGTTAGTTTGGGTGTTGAGTGCTTGAATTTGTTGTGTGATGTCTTGTGTGTGGGGTGCTGGGGAGTGTTTCAGTATGTCGCGTTGTCTGATGAGGTTTTGAATTTCTGGTGTGAAGTTGGGGTTGTGTCTTTTTCTGTTACCTCTTGGAATGTGTTTCTTGTCAGCGTTTTGGATAGTTTTATTGAGTATGTGTACAGCATTGTTGATGTTAGTGATGGGTGTACTGTTTAGAGTTGTGAAGTGTTGTTCTGTCTCATTTGTGAATGCTTCCCAGTTAGCTCTTTTATAATTGGTGTATGTGTGTTTGTGGCTAGCTGGGGTGAGTCTGGTTTTGGTGGTGATAATGATCGGGAGGTGGTCAGAGCCTAAGGTTCTGACCACCCTCCAGGATGTTGTGGGGGCGAGTTCTGGGGAGCAAAAGGTGATGTCTGGAGATGATGGGTTATAGAGGGCTTGGTGAGGAATATGGGTATGTTGATGGATGTCGTTAAGGATGATGAGGTTATCGGTTTGGTTTTGTAGTACCAGCCCTCTGTCTGTGTCGGGGTTGTCGACAAACCAGGCCGATGTCTTGGCGTTGAAGTCACCACCCAGGATGATGTGTGGGGTGTGTGGGGGTGTTTGTGATGTGTTGTAAGTGCTGTCTGTATTCATTTGGTACTGTAGGGGATGTTTGGGGAGGGATGTATGTGTTTATGATGTATATGTTGGAGTTGTTGCCAGTGCGTATTTTAATTGACTGTATTTCTGTTGTGTTATAATTTGGGGGGAGGAGGGATTTGGTTTGTACACTGGTTACTATGTATGATATTTCTTTGTGGACCAGGGTGATGAGTCCACCGCCCCCGCCGACAGCCCGGTCTTGTCTGATGGTGGTGAAATTATGAAATGTGGGTGTTTTTTGTGTTGTGCGGAGTTTTGTTTCTTGTAAGATGGCAATGTGTATGTTGTGTTGTTTGATGAAGTGTGAGAGTTCGTGTTTCTTTGTGTTGATGCCATCTATGTTCAGTTGAAGAATGTTAATGTTATGTGCACGATGTATGTTGGGTGCTGCTGCACGAGGATGGGGTGGGGGTGGGGGTGGGGGTGAGGGGGGTGAGGGGTGAGGGAGGGGCTGGGGGTTGGGATGGGTGAGATGGGGGTGGGAATTGGGGAGCAGGAGATGGGGGTTGGAATGGATTAGGATGGGGTGTGGTGTGTTGAGTTGAGGATGTGGATGGTATGGGAAGGTTAGGTGGGTTAGGGAGGAGAGGTGGACGGGTTTTACATCATGAAATGGTGTATTTGTATTAAGCTGATGTGAGAAGGCTTATGCAGATAAACATGAAGACATGTGCCAATAAGGAAGATATTTGAGATATTGTGCAAAGGGAAGAATATGTGAAGGTGTACAGGAAAAGGATAAATTACTGTATCAGATAAAAATAAAAGTAAGATTGTAAAAGGGATAATACAATAGAAGTGTGAAGGGTGTAAGATGAGGGAGAAAGGGGTATGAAACGAAAGGCATGAACGAGATGGAGAGTTTGAGAATGACAGATATAAGTAATTGATGTAGGTCATGTATTCAGTGTGTTTTAGTTGACGTGATCAAGACACAGAGGAATGGAATATAGAGATACAATATTTATATAGTCTTTCTATTTTCACAATCTGCCCGTCAATACTAATATTAGTGATGAACGATATCTGACTTCCGTAGAAATGTGAGAAACTTTGGAAATAACTTGAAGATATATAGGCCTACGCTTGCGTAGTAAGGTGATTCTTTATTTATATCTAACCTATTAATTTAGCTGTGCCATTAAATCGTAAGTAAATCATTTGCCCAACCTTTCTCACATTTAGTTATAAAAACATTAAAACAACTTTATATGCAACTATATTTAGCATATCTCATCCAGTGGCCCCCTATGCCTCCCCCCAATAAACAAAAACAGTAGTAACGAAAGCATAAGCAAACTCCCTCTTATCCCGACCAAATTGACTTGTTCCAATTGATACACCGTTCTCCTTGTGTACCAATATTATTCCCATTACTCAGCGCTCATTCACTCTCCTCTTCACTACCCCGGGTCCTAGACAAAAGGCCTCAACTGCCAACATTATCAGAACATAATGCTTTAATCAGGCAGAGCTTCTTCGATACACAGACCAGAGTCAACACGGGCACAAGAGGCGGGAATAAAGCCTGGGGAATTATAGAGCATTTTGATTTTATAATTCTAGGAATACCAAACTCGGGGATTAAAAGCCTAATTGATACAGTTTTTTATGAATAGACAAAAATAATAGATCCTTAGAAATTCTGTATCTTAGGCTTACAAAATCATGTAGAGCTTTTTTAAATAGGCAATTAGGAACTGTATATTTTTAATGCTGAAGTGGGAATATTGGGCATTAGGAATACAGATATTATTTTATATCGCTACAACTTTTCAGGAATACAGATAATTTGGAATACCGAGTTTGGCAGGAAAAACAGTTTCAGGAATATTGCATCTTGGATATAACCAATTCTTGGGACATTAGTATACATAGCTTTTCGAGTTTAGAGTAACTATTACAAGGGTTTCTATAAAGTTACATTGACATACAGTCCAATTAAGGCAGTATCTTGGCAACACAGGCTTAAGAATACAAGGCCTTGGGAATCCCGGTTCTTAGGAATGTAGAGCCTTAGGAATGTAAGGCCTTAGGAATATTGGTTCTTAGGAGTACAGAGCCTTACGAAGATAGGGCCTTAGGATTACCGGTTCTTAGGAATATAGGCCCTTAAGAATACAAGACCTTAGGAAAACTGGTTCTTAAAAATACAGGACCTTGGGAATGCCGGTTCTTAGGAATACAAGGCCTTAGAAATACAAGGCCTTAGAAACACAAGGCCTTGGAAATACAGGGCATCAGAAATAAGGCCTTAGGAATACAAGGCCTTAGGAATGCTAGTTCTTAGGAATACAAGGCTTTAGGAATACAAAGGGAGGCGATAGCACAGTGGATAGCGTTGTGGACTGCAGACCAAAAGGACCTCGGCTAGAATCCACGCCAAACGTCAAGGGTTTTTCAGAGGTGATCTGATCGTTCCTTCTGTTCTACAAGTATCCTGGCTACACCCTATATCGTCACGAGTTAATAGCATAGAAGATGCCTGACCATATTCGAAGATGCTATGAAAAATACAGGACACAAGAAGTACAAGGTCTTAGGAATATAAGGCCTTATGAATACCGGTTCTTAGGAATACAAGGCTTTAGAAATACAAGGCATTAGGCTTTGGGAATACAAGACCTTAGCATAATTTACAGGATATAAGAAATACAGGTCCTTATGAATACAAGACCTTAGAAATACAGGGCATAATAAATACAGGGCCTTAGGAATACTAGGCCTTAGCAATACAGGGCATAAGAACTACAGGGCATTAGGAATACAAGGTCTTATGAAAACAAGGCCTTAGGAACACAAGGCCTTATGAACACAAGGGCTTAGAAACGCAAGGCCTTAAGAACACAAGGCCTTAGGAACACAAGGCCTAAGGAACACAAGGCCTTAGAAACGCAAGGCCATAGTAACACAAGGCCTTAAGAATGCAATATCTTAGAAATATACAAAACTTAGTAATACAGTACAAGGCATTAGGAATACAAGGCATCAGGAATACAAGGCCTTCGGAAAACCGGTTCTTAGGGATACAGAGCCTTAGGAATACAAGGCCTAAGGAACACAATGCCAAGATAAAATTAATATATATTTTTTTTTCTTTATTTTTTTTTTTGTGTTTTTTTTTTTTTAAGAAGACAGGGTTATGAAAATACGATGATATATGAACACCGGGTCCAGGTATATGCCTGAAAATGTCAAAACTAAGATAAGAATACAAGGAATATTTACGTATTTTGTATTGTACAGCTATCTTTGAACAAGCAATCACCCAACATAATTAGAAAATTAAACGACTAGGTTAGAAGAAGAAGTTTTAGAAGAAAACAAATTGTGAAGGATTGAAGAATTGTATAATCAAATTAGGACTTCCTGCAAAATAATGATAGGGAAGGGATGATGAATTTCCAGCAAGATACAAGGAAGTGAGGTTTAAGTTAGGTGATTGGGGAAATTATCTAAGGATACTTATAAAGAAATAAAAAATACATTTCCTGCCAATCGATGATAAGGAAAGGACGAGGGATTAACAAAATAATGACAGCAAATATAGTAGGGGATCGGGGAGCACTAAATATTTTGCGATAAGAGCCCCCCCCCCCCCCCCCCCCCCCCGCAGCCCTTTCCCCCTAATCCCTCCCCTGTCAAAAGCACGCGCGTCCACCGCCACCACGCCCCCGAGTATAAACACGCCCAAACACGTGTCCTGGAACGCACGTGGGGCTCTGTGGCCAAACGTCAACACAGGAGAGGGTTCTTTGATGTGGCTATCATAATGGCGCGATAGGAAGAGGGCTGGACTTCGAACATTTATGGTATCACAAAAGAGTTCACTAAAAGGACTCACACATTTTAAAACACATCCACACGCACACAGGTTTACAAATATAGACACACATACAAACCGAAATACACGCACACTGACTTTCAAACACATACACACACGCACACAAATGCGTGGCAGAGTGGTCTTGCCACTGGACCCGGCTTCGAATCCCAATATGTCAATGGGAAGATATTATTGGGATGGAATTTGTGCTGTACCTAGTTTCAGTGCATTACCACAGCACACCGAAATGCCAAAACAAAATACCCTCATTGTTCCCTGATTAAATAGCACTGTATGAATATTCCCATATTCAAAATATGCTACAGGGGGGCAATGCCTAGTGAGTTAATTGCTCAATAGGTGGCGTTCTAAGAGCGAGGGGGTCCGAGCCTAGGGAGTGAGACTGTGAAGTGCAGAGGCGAAGCAGCTTCAGAGATGGAGTTGGGTTAGAGCCGTGAATAGGTGCTTCGCATGTCTTACTCCCTAGGCTGGAACAAGACCTCACGGGCCTCACCGTGTTTAGCGGTAGAGTGTAAAGGCTATCAGCCTATGCCCGAGAGGGAGTAAATGGAATATAAAAAAAAAAAAAAAAATCTCAAACCCCACTACTCGTGCACCCAAATGCACGTGCAAGCACGCACAAACACATACACGAAGAAAACACAAAGATAGACAGCTACACCAAACCCTATCGGAATTATCAGCCAACATGTTTAACACATTAGTTTTACAAATCAAATTTATCCACCTTAGAAAAGATGCATCGTGTGTAAGGTAAATATGTTTTGATCTACCACCATGTGTTTACACTAAAATTAGTAAAAACCTCTTTGAATCGGGAGTGTGTAAACCATTTGCTAATGTATTAAACTTTAGAGACATAATGCAACATGCACCCATTGCCCAATCAGATGACGCATTTTGTGTATTATTCTAGTTTCCGCCACACGATCGGAGTAAAAAAAAAAAAAAAAAAAAACAGCGTCACACGAGCACTTTAGCGGTAGATGTATTGGAGGCAAGTCAAATTTATACTGAACATAATTTATGTTATCTGGCACTTTGAATGTTGTTGTTGATAATCTTGAATATTTAAAATATTGATAACACAAACCCCTGAAAATAATTAAAGAAATTGTAAGGGATTCTAAACTCCGATGTATACCGCCTTACTTACTGTGAATGGGGCTTAAGGGGAGGTTTTCACGGGGGTAGTATTCGCTTTTTCTGGCCCCTCTTCTCCCTTGTGTTTAGCATATTAGCTTTGAGGATTTAAGACGTTTGTTCCGTTAGTTTGGCGATTTTGAGACCTTTCGCCTCATTTTTGTATCAATATTAAGACCTTTCGTGCCCTTTAGGTGTCGATTATTTCCTGGCGAGCGATACCGAGCCTCTAATTTTAGAAGGAACCGGAACCGGCCTTTGGCCGGTATATTTTTCTACCGAAAAATGTACAAATTTATCTTGAAAGGGGGTCTTGGGGTGTTTTTCTTAGCTTGATGAAGGTCTAGCGAGGAAACTCAAACATAAATTAATAAATAAATATATATACCAAAAACCAAGCACTACCCCTTCAAGGGTTTGTTTATTCTGGACCTCCTTCTCCCCTATGTTTAGCCCCATTAGTTTTGCGATTTTAAGACTACACCCCGTTAGTTTGGCGATTTTACTACTTTTCGCCCAATTTCCTTGTCATTTGTAAGATCTTTTGTGCCATTTAGGTGTACTGCAATTTCGAAAATGAACACATTTATATCGAAGTGGGGTCTTGGGGGTATTTTTCAAATAAGTTGATGAAGGTCTAGGGAGCAAACTAAAAACTAGAAAAGTGTATTATTGGCCTAATTACTGTACACCTCCATTTAAACATTATAATGAATCTTCTAGCTTACAATCTTGAACAATCATATGTAATACAACAATACATAATAAAGTAGACGTGCCGTTTTGCCCAATATCAAAACGGCATACCCAACTCTGCGATGGGTCACCTGCTATTACTACCATCTCTTCTAATGTCAACTAAACTAACTTAACCTATTAAATGCGGGGTGAGTTGTTTTCTCCCCCAGAATGCCATCATCATTACTGGGGGGGCGGGGGCGGCGAGGCTGGGGGAGGGCCAAAGGGGGGGAAGGGGCGGCTGAGGGAGGGGGGCAAAACCATTTTTTTAACCTCAAATTAAAATTATTGCACAAATTCAAAACAAAAACATTTAATTACAGTCGCATTCAGGCACCGAATGTTCGTGTGAAGTTTGGTGAAAATCCGTCCAACGGTCTAGGAGTTTTCGGATAGACAGACAGACATTTCGGCCGGTATGTACCACTATACGGGGGGCGATACCATTCTGCTTACGCAGAGTTGATAATAATAATAAAGTAGACGTGCTGTTTCGCCCAAAATCTCAACGGCATACCCAACTCTGCGAAGGGTTACCATGATCACTAATATTACCACCATTATTACTACTACTATCATCATCACTACAATTGCCACCATCATCACTACTAATACCATCATCACTAATATTACCACCATCATCACTACAATTGTCACCATCATCAATACTACTATCATCATCACCATTACTATCATCATCACTACTACTATTACAATCATCACTACTAATAGTACTACCATCATCACTACTGTCATCAATATCACTAAATCTACAACCATCATCACTGTTATTATCACCATCACCACTACTATCAACATTATCCCCACTATTGCTACCATCACTTCTAATGCCAACTAAACTAACTTAACATAATAAATACGGGCGATTTTTTTTTCGCCCCCTGAACGATGACATCCTGTGTTTATGCGCCTACGGGGCACACACACACAAAACGCCATCATCATTGCTTGGGAATATGTACAGGGTAGGGGGTGGGGGTCTTGAGGAGGGGGGGAGGCAAAACTATATGTTTTACCTAAAATCATAACTATTGCACAATTTCAAAAAATATGTTTTAATTACCGTCGCATTCACGCACCGAATGTTCGTGTGAAGTTTGGTGAGAATCCGTCGAACAGTCTAAGAGGAGTTATTGGACAGACAGACAGACATTTCGAACGGCATGTACCACTATACAGGGGGGCGATACCACTCTGCTTACGCAGAGTTGATAAAGTAGACGTGCCGTTTCGCCCAAAATCAAAACGGCATACCCAACTCTGCGATGGGTCACCATCATCACTACTAATCACTATCACCATTACTATCATCAGCACTACTACTACTATAGGCATCACTACAACTCTTACCATCATCACTCCTACTCTCATCATCACTACTACTGGCATCACTATAATTTTCACCATCATCACTACTACTCACCATCATCACTAATACTGTCACCATCGTCACTACCATCATCACTAGTCATCATTATCACTACAAATATCATCATTACTTGTCACCATCTGCACTACTATTATGACCATCATCACTACTACTAGTACTATAACCATCATCATCACTATAACTACAACCATCATCACTACTAGTATCACCATCATCACTACTAGTATCACCATCATCCCCACTATTACTACCATCACTTCTATTGTAAACTTAAAGGGAGGTATTTACTTTGTTCCCTAGACATCCATCAAGCTTAAAATTACACCCCCTTGAGCCCCTATCAAGATAAATGTGTACATTTTTCGGTAGAAAAATGTCCCGGCTGAAAGCTGGTTCTTCTTAAATTACAGGCTCGCTGTGGCTCGCCAGGATAAAATCGACACCTAAATGGCACGAAAGGTCTTAAAACTGACAGAAATGGGTCGAAGGTTCTTAAAATCGTCAAAATAATGGGGCGAACGTCTTAAAACTAGAAAAGTAATGGGGCTAAACATGTGGGAGAAAGGATTCAAGAAAAAAATTCCTCAAAAGTGGAAATCTCCCCTTAACCTAACTTACCCTAACAGATGCGGGGCGAGATGTTTTCGGCCCCAGAACGCCATCATTGCTGGGTGTGGTGGGGGTGTGAGAGGGGGGGGGGGGGGGGGTGACAAATCCATATTTTGGACCTAAAATCATAACTATTGCACAAATTCAAAAATCTGCTTTTAATTACCGCCGCATTCACGCACCGAATGTTCGTGTGAAGTTTGGTGAAAATCCGTCAAACGGTCTAGGAGGAGTTATCGGACAGACAGACAGACAGACATTTCGGCCGGCATGTACCACTATATGGGGGACGATACCACTCTGCTTCCGCAGAGTTGTTAAAACATTCATAAATCATTCTGACAAACACGTAGCAGATTTTAGGCCTTTAGCCAAGGGATTTTTCAACCGAAATATACACAAATTGAACTCGAAAGGGTTGATAGGGGTGATTTTTAAATTTGATGGAGGTGTAGGGAGCAAACTTTAAAAAAAAAATATATATATATATATATAAATTATATATATATATATATATATATATATATATATATATATATATATAAATATATAAAATATACTGTGTATAATAAAGTAGATGTGCCGTTTCGCCCAAAATCAAATGGCATACCCAACTCTGCGATGGGTTACCATCATCACTACTAATACCATCATCAATCACAATCATCACTACTACTGCCATCATCACTACAACTGCCACAATCATCGCCATTACTATGATCATCATCACTACTACAATTGCAATCATCACTACTACTCTCACCATCATCACTACTACTGTCACCATTGTCACTACCATCTTAATCACTACTATCATCACTGATACTACAACTATCAACCATCATTACTACTATCATCACCACCATCTTACAATCACCATTACTACTGTCACCATCATCAGTACTACTGCCATCATCACCTACTGCCATCATCACCATTACTATGATCTTCATCATCACAACTATTGTCATTATCACTACCACTTTCACCTTCATCACTACTACTCACCATCATCACTAATAATCACACCATCGTCACTACTGTCATTATTATCACTACAATTATCATCATTACTTGTCACCATCATCACTACTATTATGACCATCATCACTACTACTAGTACTGTCACCATCATATCTACTATTGTCACCATCATATCTACTATTGTCATCATCACTACTGACATCATCATCAATACAACTACAACCATCATCACTACTATTATCACCATCATCACTACTATCACCATCAAACCCACTATTACTACCATCACTTCTAATGCCAACTAAACTAACTTAACCTAGCAAATGTGGAGCGAGATGTTTTCGCCCCCAGAATGAATGCGTTCTTAGTGTGTGAGCCTCACACACTAAGAATGCCATCATTGCTGGGTTGGGGGGTGGGGGGGGGTGAAACCAAAGTTTGGACTTAAAATCATAACAATTGCATACATTCAAAAAATCTTTTTTGACTGACTGTCACAATCACGCACCGAATGTTCGTTAGAAGTTTGTGTGAAAATCCGTCGAACGGTCTAGGAGGAGTTTTCGGAAAGACAGACATACGTCTCACTATTATCATCACATCTGAGACATGTGTATGATATGTGGCTTTCTGTGATGTGTGTGTCCCTACAGGGCACACACAGACAGGGAATAGGTACAGGGTGGGTGGTGGGGGTCCTGAAGGGGGGGGGGGGGGGGAAGGGGGCAAAACCATTTTTAGGACCTAAGATCATAACTATTGCACAAATTCAAAACATTTTTTTTAATTACCGTCGAATTCACGCACCGAAGGTTCGTGTGAAGTTTGGTGAAAATCCGTCAAACGGTCTAGGAGGAGTTCTCGGACAGACAGCCGGACAGACAGACAGACGGACAGACAGACAGACAGACAGACAAACATTTCGGTTAGCATGTACCACTATTCGTGGGGCGATACCACTCTGCTTACGCAGAGTTGATAATACATATATATATATATATATATATATATATATATATATATATATATATATATAATAATAATAATAATAATACATTATTTAATGAATAAGTTTTAAATACATACAAACCTCCCCTTAAACGTCAAATATTATAGAGTGTAGGCCTATGTTATCGCGTTCTTCCGTCCTGTTTTCTCATGCATGTACTGCCACAATCAACAATTCATCCAAGACAGTGATGATAATAGGTGTGACATCTAGCTAGAAAAGGACATTAACATTTCTTCCAGGACAATAACTCAACAATTCTTTCAGGACAATAACACGACACTTCTTTCAGGACAATAACTCAACACTTCTTTCAGGACAATAACTCAACACTTCTTCCAGGACGATAACTCAACACTTCTTTCAGGACAATAACTCAACACTTCTTCCAGGACAATAACTCAACACTTCTTCCAGGACAATAACTCAACACTTCTTCCAGGACAATAACTTAACACTTCTTTCAGGACAATAACTTAACACTTCTTTCAGGACAATAACTCAACACTTCTTCCAGGACAATAGCTCAACACTTCTTCCAGGACAATAACTCAACACTTCTTTCAGGACAATAACTCAACAATTCTTTCAGGACAATAACTCAACACTTCTTCCAGGACAATAACTCAACACTTCTTCCAGGACAATAACTCAACACTTCTTTCAGGACAATAACTCAACAATTCTTTCAGGACAATAACTCAACACTTCTTCCAGGACAATAACTCAACACTTCTTCCAGGACAATAACTCAACAATTCTTTCAGGACAATAACTCAACACTTCTTCCAGAACAATAACTCAACAATTCTTTCAGGACAATAACTCAACACTTCTTCCAGGACAATAGCTCAACACTTCTTCCAGGACAATAACTCAATACTTCTTCCAAGACAATAACTCAACACTTCTTCCAGGACAATAACTCAACACTTCTTCCAGGACAATAACTCAACACTTCTTCCAGGACAATAACTCAACACTTCTTCCAGGAAATGAAACCAAAAGTGCTACTACCCTCGGTGTATCAGGCACTCATGAGGCCTGGCTAGGAAAAGCGATACTAACTTAACCCTATCTGGTGCGAGACAGTTTTGTTTAGGGTCTAAATGTCTGGACACACAGAGCTTGATGCAGTTAAAGTCCTAGGATGATGGAAAGACAGATTAAGGGAGAGAGTTCCAAAGCTTGTTTGTTAAGTAGGAGAAAGACTGGATTTTTTTTTTCAATCTTGGGTTTGAGAGATGAACAGAATAGGGTGGGAATGTATTGAAAGGCGGGTGCCCCCCACTCTCCGTAAGGGAGGGGTAAACACTGAGAAAGCTCTGAAGAACATTGGTTATTGTAATAGCGGTAAAAGAATGAGAGAGAAGCAACATTGTAGCGTGTAGAAAGAGATTGTAGGGAATTAGTGAGAGGAGGTGAGTTGATGAGACGAAATGCTGTTGACTCGACCCTTTCGAGAAATGCGGTTTGGGTTGAACCTCCCCACACATGCAAACAATACTCAATACATATACATACGCACATCTGGATAAATTGTACTTACATACAGACAAACACATATATACACATTACACACACTTGGATAAATTGTTCATACACGCACACAAACATACATACATGCATACAAAGACAAGGATATACTACGCAAACACACACAAATAATAATACATACAAACCACTTGAAATATTGTACATACATACACGCTAAAAACAAAAATGACAACAATATTATATACACATACCTGGATACACTGCACATATACGCCGCACACATATATACACACGCACACAAACAAATGTACATACGCGCACACAAAGAAATCTACGTACACACATCTGGTGACATTGTTAAGGGTTGCTGCTCCACTTGGTCGTTAAGAGTGATCGTTAGTGTGGACCAAGTCAGGTGTGTAGTAGGTGTATGTTGTAGGTGTAGGTGTGGTAGTTGTGTAGCAAGAGGTGGTTGGAAGGTGTGCCAGGTAAGTATTGGTCGCTAAGAGTGATCATTAGTACAGGTGTGTGTGTGTGTGTGTGTGTGTGGTAGATAAGTAGTAAAGGGTGGTTAATAGGTGAGTTAGGTAAATATAGGTCGTTATGAGTGATCTTTAGTGTGGGGCCGGGAAGGTGTGTGTGTGTGTGTGGTAGTTATGTAGCAAAGTTTGGATATTAGGTGTGTCAGGTAAGTATTGGAGTGATCATTAGTGTGGAGTGAAGCAGGTGTGTGGTAGGTGTGGTGTGGTAGATGTGTGGTAATTGTGTAGTAAAGGGTGGTTAGTAGGTGTGTCAAGTAAGTGTTGGTCGTTAAGAATGATTTTTTGTGTGGGGCCGAGCAGGTGTGTGGTAGGTGTGTGTGTATGGTAGTGGTATGTATGTGTGTGTGTGTGGACGGTGTGTATATATAGTAGGGGTGTGTATGTATGGTAGGGGTGTGTGTGTGTATGATGGGGTTGCGTGTGGCAGGTGAATATGTATGGCAGAGGTGTGTGTGTACGGTAGGGGAGTGTGTATAAAATTATGTATGGCAGGGGAGTGTGTATGGTAGGTGTGTATGTATGATAGGGGTTTGTGTGTGTATGGTAGGGTGTGTGTGTGTGTATGATAGGGGTGTGCGTATGGTAGGGGTGTGTATGGTAGGGGAGTGTATGTATGCTAGTGGTGTGTATGTATGGTAGGGATGTGTGTGCATGGCAAGAAAGTGTATGTATGGTAGGGGTGTGTGTGCATGGCAGGGAAGTGTGTGTATGGTAGGGGCTGTATGTATGGTAGAGATGTGTGTGTATGGTAGGGGTGTGTGTGCATGGTAGGTGTGTGTGTATGTTAAGGTTGTGTGTGTGGTAGGGTTGTGTATGGTAGGGGTGTGTGTATTGTAGGGGTGTGCGTATGGTAGGGTACGTGTGGTAGGTATTTGTGTGTGTAGTAGGGGTGTGTGTATGGTAGGTATTTGTGTGTGTGGTAGGGGTGTGTGTATGGTAGGGTACGTGTGGTAGGTATTTGTGTGTGTGGTAGGGGTGTGTGTATGGTAGGTATTTGTGTGTGTGGTAGGTATTTGTGTGTGTGGTAGGGGTGTGTGTATGGTAGGTATTTGTGTGTGTGGTAGGGGTGTGTGTATGGTAGGGTACGTGTGGTAGGTATTTGTGTGTGTGGTAGGGGTGTATGTATGGTAGGGGTGTGTGTATGGTAGGGTATGTGTGGTAGGTATTTGTGTGTGTGGTAGGGGTGTGTGTATGGTAGGATGTGTGTATGGTAGGGTACGTGTGGTAGGTATTTGTGTGTATGGTAGAGGTGTGTGTATGGTAGGGGTGTTTGTATGGTAGGTATTTGTGTGTGGGGTAGGGTACGTGTGGTAGGTATTTGTGTGTGTATGGTATGGGTGTGTGTATGGTAGGGTACGTGTGGTAGGTATTTGTGTGTATGGTAGGGGTGTGTGTATGGTAGGGTATGTGTGGTAGGTATTTGTGTGTATAGTAGGCGTGTGTGTATGGTAGGGGTATGTGTATGTGTATGGTAGGGGTGTGTGTATGGTAGGGGTGTGTGTATGGTAGGGGTGTGTGTATGGTAGGGTACGTGTGGTAGGTATTTGTGTGTGTGGTAGCGGTGTGTGTATGGTAGGGGTGTGTGTATGGTAGCGGTGTGTGTATGGTAGGGGTGTGTGTATGGTAGGGGTGTGTGTATGGTAGGGTACGTGTGGTAGGTATTTGTGTGTGTGGTAGCGGTGTGTGTATGGTAGGGATGTGTGTATGGTAGGGGTGTGTGTATGGTAGCGGTGTGTGTATGGTAGAGTATGTGTGGTAGGCATTTGTGTGTATGGTAGGGTGTGTGTATGGTAGCGGTGTGTGTATGGTAGGGGTGTGTGTATGGTAGGGGTGTGTGTATGGTAGGGTACGTGTGGTAGGTATTTGCGTGTATGGTAGGGGTGTGTGTATGGTAGGGTACGTGTAGGGTAGGAGTAGCAGGTGTGTGGCAGGGGATGACAGGTGTGTGGTATGAGTGGTGTTCTGTAGGGGTAATAGGCGTGTGGTAGGAGTAACAAGTGTGTGGTAGGGTGACAAGTGTGTGGTAGGGGTGACAAGTGTGTGGTAGGGGTGATAGGTGTGTAGTAGGAGTGACAGGTGTTTGGTAGGGGATGGCAGGTGTATGGTAGGAGATGACAGGTGTATGATAGGGGATGACAGGTGTGTGGTAGGGGATGACAGGTGTGTGGTAGGAGTGACAAGTGTGTGGTAGGAGTGACAAGTGTGTGGTAGGGGTGACAAGTGTTTGGTAGGGGTGAGAGGTGTGTAGTAGGAGTGACAGGTGTTTGGTAGGGGATGGCAGGTGTATGGTAGGGGATGACAGGTGTATGGTAGGGGATGACAGGTGTGTGGTAGGAGTGACAAGTGTGTGGTAAGAGTGGCAGGTGTATGGTAGAATTGACAGGTGTATGATACGAGTGACAAGTGTGATAGGAGTGGTGTATTGTAGGGGTGATAGGTGTGTGGTAGGAGTGACAGGTGTGTGGTAGGGGTGACATGTGTGTGGTAGGGAGTGACAGGTGTGTGGTAGAGGTGATAGGTGTGTGGTAGGAGTGACAGGTGTGCGGTAGGGGGTGCCATGTGTGTGGTAGGAGTGACAGGTGTGTGGTAGGGGTCATATGTGTGTGGTAGGAGTGACAGGTATGTGGTAGAGGTGACATGTGTTGGGTAGGGGTGATAGGTGTATGGTAGGAGTGACAGGTGTGTGGTAGGGATGATAGGTGTGGTAGGGGTGACAGGTGTGTGGTATGAGTGATAGGTGTGTGGTAGGAGTGATAGGAGTGACAGGTGTGTGGTAGGAGTGACAGGTGTGTGGTAGGGGTGATAGGTGTGGTAGGGGTGACTGGTGTGTGGTAGAGGTGATAGGTGTGTGGTAGGAGTGACAGGTGTGGTAGGGGTGATATGTGTGTGGTAGGAGTGATAGGTGTGTGGTAGGCGTGACAGGTGTTTGGTAGGGGTGCTAGGTGTGGTAGGGGTGACAGGTGTGTGGTAGGGGTGACAGGTGTGGTATGAGTGACAGGTGTGTGGTAGGGATGATAGTTGTGGTAGGGGATGACAGGTGTGTGGTAGGAGTGAAAGGTGTGGTAGGGGATGACAGGTGTGGTAGGGGATGACTGGTGTGGTAGGGGATGACAAGTGTGGTAGGGGATGACAGGTGTGGTAGGGGATGACAGGTGTGGTAGGAGTGACAGGTGTGTGGTAGGAGTGACAGGTGTTTGGTAGGAGTGACAGGTGTGTTGTAGGAGTGACAGGTGTGGTAGGAGTGACAGGTGTGTGGTAGGGGTGATAGGTGTGTAGTAGGAGTACAAAAGAGTACAAAGGAAATCAAGCAACAACAGATCTAGTGACCCTTCTAGGCTGCTTGTCCTCCAAAACACTGAGGATCAAGTGTCCAAACAGTGGTTTAGAGTGGGTAAGGGAACATTGGAAAGGGAACTAATGCCCTGAAACTAATGTCCGAGGCAGGATTAGGAAGTTAGTAGGGGACAGATGGGTTAGTAACTGAGGGGGGGATAAAATAAAGTTATTTATTTACAAACGCAGTCAGTCACAGGTTTGATGCGAGATATTTGTCTAGGCGAAGTTTAAATGAATCAACGGTGCTGCAGTCTATAACATCTCGGGGATGCCCATTCCACAAGTTGACAACTCGATTGAATAAGAAATTCTTTGATTCGTGTGAGTTCAAAGATTTACCAATCATTTTGCAACTGTTTCCCCGCATGTAATTAGATTGGTTGATAGTGAAGCACTTACTACAGTTCATATTGTCGATGCCTTTGATGATTTTGAACACTTGAATTAAGTCGCCTCTTAATCTGCAATGGGTTAAAGGAAACAGATTTAATTCTCTAAGACGCTCCTCGTATGGTTCGTTCTTTAGGCTAGGTATAATTTTGGTAACTCTACGTTGAACTCGTTCTAGCTTGTCTATATCTTTTTGGTAATAGGGGCACCAGGATTGAACACAGTATTCCAGAAGAGGGCGGACTAAGGAATTGTAAAGGGTTAGGATAACTTCTTTGGATTTATGCTCAAGTGATCTGCCTATAAAGCCAATTATTTTGTTTGCCTCCTTAACAACTTCTGAACATTGTTGAC